>CM077161.1:174020672-174291676 GCA_039583875.1 Platanthera guangdongensis
AGTTCAATTTTGGGACTTAAGAGATCCAAAAATGGGGCAAGCAATTACTCTAAATAAAAACATAAAGAATCTATACTCACATGAATCACCAGGACAGGACAATTAACTAGTTGAATTTTGTCGATGTTCTGCAAAGAATGGGGAACTGGTCATTGTCAGAACAAGAAAGCAAAAAAAAAAAACTTGATTAAGAATATTTGAGGTAATGAGAATGAAACTTGTATATGTCAAACCAATATGTACGCTTCACAGGATACATGACTCGTAGGCCAGATAAAATAGGGCTATGTAAAACAACAGCTCGCAAACTAGGTAAACGAGCAGCCAACTCCAATGTGGGACCACTCCCACAGATTGGCCATATAATATAACATCCTGTGCTAGAACCCCGTAAGTTTTTTTCCAGACAACTGTAAGCAGCTTCAATGTCTGCATATGTATTGTGCTCAGTTGGCTGCTGCAAAAAGTGAGGAATAAATTAAAGTGTTCAAAGGAGAAAAAAAAGATAAAAAAAAATCCTTGATAATTAATACAGACCCTTCCATTTGATTGACGTATCAGAATAATCATACCTACAATGAAAACACTGTCATGTTAATAATGTTCTCTTTCTCAACCTCAAAAACAAAATTATTCTCTAAAGATGTTCAAACAAATGAATGACTTAAGCACAAAATCCCTATACCACAACAACCAAATGCTCTGCCATATAAACATAATTACTAGAAAAAGATAGCTCATAAATTGTAAATTATTTCATAATACAAGTAAACCAATATACACATAATGACATTGACATGATCTGCTTACAGCTTATGAAAGAAATGCAGGCGGTGACAACTTTTTAATCACCAAAGGTTCTGCTTTTATAAGTTCCTGCCTAGGCTGGTAAATAACCTTGCAGTAGGCCCATAATTTTATCCGTTATGAACCTCCTTCCTATAGACTCTAAAAAACAATGGAATCAAATAGCTCTATCCCAGCTTCCCAATCTGCCCTCTCACAATTTGGCAGGCAATGGAGTTATTGAAGATATCCTTTCTATTCATGAAAGCAGAAATATCAAACCATTGCTCAAGTTAAAGAAATTACCACATAAAAACCAAGAAATATTGTTGAAAATTAAGTTTTTCAATATAGACTCAGAATCAGATAGTTTGACTGACTGTAGTAATGAAATGATCATTAAATAAAACCAATTGTTTTGCAAATATATCTGATAGAGACTGTACCGGTACTATCATTCCTGGTACCACTTCAAGGACTGCAGTCCATATACCCCAACCCTTCTCCGACCGAGCGCATAGTCAGGCTCTCGGGAGCTGCAGCTCAGTTGGTGATAAGGCTTGCATTATATGCACTTTATCAAAGGTCTGGGGTTCGATCCCCACGCACAACATCCCGCCGGAGGGGTGGAGCCCAGGCGCGCTCCCGTGAGCCTGACTATGCGCTCGGTCGGAGACGGGTTGGGGTATATGGACTGCAGTCCTTGGAGTGGTACCGGAATGATAGTACCAGTGCAACCTCTAACAATATCATCGTGCATGTCAAATCAACTTTAATAAAATTGATGAGTTTAACGGTAGCTCCTCAAAAAACACCGCCGAGGCGCTGACGTGCCTAATGACAATCTTCCTCGACCAGACCACGGACATGCCTAATTACAGCCTATCATAGTAGGTATAGTGGCTCAATTAAATTTTTTTTTGATTTTATGAATTTTCATCATTACTTTTAATTTGGAGATAGTGTAATTACTTGAATGGGCGTTGTATTTTATTTTATTTAAAAAAATATAATATATGCTAAGTCGTGAGATTTAAAACAATATGACTATATTTGTCAATTTTGAATGTTTTACCAAAGACAACTTTTCTCTTTTAATATTGATAAGATATATATATATATATATATATAATATATATATATATATATATATATATATATATATATATATATATAGAGATAAGAGAGAGAGAGAGAGAGAGAGAGAGAGAGAAGAGAGAGAGAGAAGCATTCTAAGTTGTTTGGTTCATACACATTCTAATGCGACACCATATTATTTCTAAATGTGGGCAAAATAGGGTAGTATTTAGAGATGTTGACATCTTATAATGCACATAAAGCCAAAATTAAGTTGTGAAATTCTACAAATGTAACAAGAGATCAACTCAAACACACGTTACACACTATTTGACAGTTTAGGATGAAATCTTAATATCACTAAACAAAAAACCTATTTATATGTAGAGGAACTATAAACCAGGATTATCAAAAGTAAAGGTAGATAGAGAAATAAAATGGTCCAAATATGTTTGACCAAAATAGATAGATTTGCCAGGTTTCAGTACAACATCTCCAAATACATACCTTTCTACTTGCATATTACATTCACACCACTTTAAAAGTTATAGGAGTTAAAATTTAGGGTCGTATTATTGTATGAATTTAGATTTCATATGAATTACGAAATCATTCCTTCACCCATATCATCAATGGAACATCTTTATGGGTAAAAAACATCTATTTAAACAAACACAAACACTATTTCCTACACACACAATAATAGAAATTTACCTCTCTTTTATCCAGCTAACATGAACAAGAAACAAAGGAAGAACAATGAAGCATAGTTCAGATCAACTCCAACAGCAGCCAAATGATAAAATCAGCTTTAAATCTCTAACATTTCTTAAACAAACTAATAATGGATAACTCTCTGTCCTAATTATCTATCAAAATTAGTAAACAAGAAACAATTGTCACATTCCTCCTTAATCACAGTAGCAAAAGTAAGAGACTAAATGCCCTAAATCCCAAATTTGACAAAAAGGAAACTAACAGAGCCATCATCCAATTCCCCTTGATACCATCAGATCATGATTCATGTTCACTTTTATTGGAAAGATTAATGCATCTATAATCTGCTTCCTGAAATCGCACACAACCAAATCGAGCAAGTCTTACTGGCCAAAACTACACTAAGATCTTCAACAAATAAAATTTCTCTTTAAGCAAAACTGCATAAGTAGTTCGTTCGACCAATGGTGATCGGCGAAGTTTTCATACCATATAAGTATACGACAGATTTTACTTGAAGAACAAAAAACCCCATAAATCTCTTCACACTAATATCCATAGCAAAAACATTTCCAAAAACTCCGATAAAACAGTACAAACCAAGCTCAGAATCATCTAGACACAAGAAAATACAACTGAACATAAAGACAATGAAGAAAAAGAAAAGTGCACTGAGATAAAAGCTTTCCCATTAAATTCACCCGCAGATGGACGCTGAGCTCAATGAAGAGATCGTACAACTGGCCAAGATCGGCCGCGTTCCCGTGAGAGTAGAGCACGGTGAGCTTGGCCACCGGATTCCTCACAAAAACTGCCACTATATCATTCCCCTTCCTCGTCCTCAGTCTCCTAACCTCCGCCCCTCGCGCTTCGTCACTCCGATCATCTCCCACATCACCCCAGTCCCATCACCGGCATCCGCCGCGACTAATCCATACGAAGGCGGATCCGGCGGGAAGAAAGCAAACTTCGCCGCCATCGTCGAAGTCATTGCCCCCATCTTCCACCTCGAGATACCCGCCGCGGCGATCTCAATTGCGATTCCACCGTCACAGAATCTGCGCAAACCGCAAAACCAAACAAGGGTACGAGCTCCATTTCTGCCGATCTCTTCTCGCCGTTCTCGATAGCTCCGGTGCAAATCGGCGGCGGGAGGGAGGAGGTAATCTCCTCTCTATCGATGAAAATTTGCCCTTGTTTTCAAAAAAAGAGGGGGGGCAAATATAGAGAAAGTTATTTTACATTAAACTCCGGTAAATTTATAATTTATAAAATTATCCTGGATTGGAAATTATCATTAATTCGAAATATAATTAATTTGCCTAATTATTTTCCCTAAACGGCAATAATTAAATTAGAGATAATCCATGTGTATTACACGGGCCACGGCGTTCGTCTCCTCCGCTGTTTCCTTTGCTGGCAAGTGAAACGGCAAAAATCTTGAGCAGGAGTTTTTGTTTTTTAGGGAAATAGTCTGTGCTTATTATGCAAAAATAAAATAAAATAAATATAATGTATGAAATAAATCATTTTTATTTCATTTCATTGTATCTCTGGGATGAGGGATCCTAAACATAAGTTCATTTTATGGTTTATGGTGATGATTGATTATTATTTTATGTGAAGTGTATTATTTTTTTTATTAATGAAAATTATAAAATGATGAGAATAGTGAATTTTGCAAAGAACATGATTTGATGCAATTATTTTGATTACTTACATGTTAAAATGATGGCAGTAAGATAGATGTAAGCATTTAGATTTTTGGCTGGAGGAAGACGACTACAGGCGGAGCGACTGTCGTAGCCAGTGTACTGTCACGACGTGATACTGTCATGCGAGACAGGAGGATGTCCCCTCGTGCATTGTCACTTGTGTGTGTATAGGTGTGTGATATATCATATATATATTATATATATATACATATATATTATATATATATATACATATATATTATATCATATATATTCATATATATATTTATATATATACATATATACATTACATATATATATATATACATATGCATCACTATTGGAGATATCTAATAAATCTATCTGCATCACAGCTCCTTGTTACACTGTGTTGGTTTCATAGGTCCAATCTTAGACCTTCTTAGGTCAGAAATCCTAACATATACTATACAGCTCCAATTCTTAAGTCTAGTTATCGTCAGGGGACTCTTAAACCAAAGCTTGCATAGTGTAACCTCTAACTTAGCATGAGATACTTTACTCAGAATGTGGTTTGCAGTTAAAACTACTTCTCCCCAATAAGCAGTAGACATGCCAGCAATCAGGAGTATGAAATTTAATATTTCTGTTAACGTTCTATTCTTTTGCTCATCTTCCTATTTGATTGGGTGAGTAAGGAGCAGTGTTTCTTGCTATGATTCCTTGAGAGACAAGAAAATACTTGAACTCACTGGACATGTATTATCATCCTCCACTTCTAAACCTTTTGATTTTCATGTCAAGTATAGTTTTTCTACCTTGGTTTTGAAGACGTAAGTTTTTAAAACACTTTATATTTAGTTATTAAGAAGGTAAACATGACAGAAACTAGAACAGTCATCTATAAAGGTGATCATATACTTCCTATCCCCACTTGTGACAAAACTTTTAAAGTCATAGATGTCAGAATATATTAGCTCTAAAGGTGTTGTGTTTCTAGTAAACGCACTAAAAAAGTTTTCTAGTGATCTTAGTATGAGCACACACTTCATATTTCTCATGTTGGTTTTTAGTATTTAATGTGATCTGGTGAGTTTTTGCTATTTGAAACATTTTTCTATAATTCACGTGTTCTAATCTCTCATGTAGTGTCTTAAGGCTAACTAAGTTTGATTGAACTGTGTCGAACTATTTGTTTGCTAGACTTAGTCGGTATATTCTATTTTGGACGTATGCACATCCAAAAAGTATTAGTTAACCAAGAGTGTTACTCTACCGCTACAGAAATAAAAGACATTTCACATCACACAGTAGACTAATAGACACTAAATTAACAGTTAAAGAAGGAATAAACTTAACATTCTTTTAAAGTTAAAGTTTTATTTGAGGAGAAACAATAGTGTTGCATTCCCCCGTCTTCAGAATGTCAGCTGTCTCACCATTTGCAACTGTCACGACTCTTTTGTAGCAACGAGCCCGGTTAACAAATTAGCATTGTTACAAACATGACAAGTTGCCTCCGAATTCAGGTACCACTCATGTGTTGACCTAACGCATTTTCCACCATAGCAACAAAGTTGGATGGCTCAGCAAGACTAATTATATTGGCCTGATTATCGTCTTGTGGTGTCTTGGTCCTCAACTTCTTAGGTAACATGTAATCAGATGCACGACGTCCTCACTTGTTGTAGTTGAAGCATTTGCCCTTGAACTTTTGGATCCTTTTACTAGGCCTGCAACCAGGGGACTATTGAGGGAAGGTTTGGTCTTTCTAGGGTTAGGCGCGCGTTTATGGCTAGAAATCAAAATCATGTTAGCAAGAACTTTTTTCTTGCTAATAGCTTTTAATGCGTGTGTGGTCCTATTCTCATCCTCCAATACGTATAAAACGCTTGAGGTCATTCAAACCAACCTGCAATTGTAGATTATCGTGCCAGCAATAAACTATCTTTAAAAAATATTTTCACTGTGCAAAGAATCTACTAGGTTTTCAAATTCAGATACCCGAAGGAGAATCGCTTTCACCTCGCCGAACGTGAAGGAATGAACACTTGTCAACCAAGTGAGCTTTGGACAGGTCCTCCTACTTGAAGTGCTCCTCCAGTGCCTCCCAGATCTCCTTGATAGTCTTTATCTTGATGTAACTCTTTGTCAGGCTGGAGGATAAGCATTCAGTAAATAGTTTCGGTAGAAGTCCTCATCAGTGATCCACTGTGCCTCATCGTCAGTCCTCATAATGTCAGCACGATTAGACTGAACAGTGTAAAACACGTTCACGTACTTCATCTCGAACTGTGTGTTCAGCTTCTAGCCGTTGAACTTGGTTGAAGTGAACTTTTTCAATTCTATCATCGGAACCAGAGAGGAAAAGTTGTTCCCCTTCATCATTTTGAGTTCACTAGGAAACTGAGGAAATGCGACGACAAGACGAAAAAATTCATCGAGAAGGTCCTCAAAGGTCTCACCAAAATCGTCGAGAAGTCTCACTAAGACAGGCCGAATTCGTCGAGAAGTCTCGCTTAGACACGTCGAATTCCGTCGAGAAGTCTCGCTAAGACACGCCTAATTTGTCGAGAAGTATCGCTAAGACACGTTGAATTCGTCGAGAAGACTCGCTAAGACACGCCGAATTTGTTGAGAAGTTTCGCTAAGACACACTGAATTCATCGAGAACTCCCGACAACGTCTCCATGGTTTGTCGAGATGTCCTGGAAAGTCTCTGCATTCGTCGAGAGGACACCACGAACAGACGGATTCGTCGAGAACTCTGTTTACCTTTCCCGAAATCTGAGAGCACAGAGAGAAGCGAATTATTCTGACGGGGATTTTCCTCACGGTCGCAGCAGTACCAATAGAATTTTCACGGGAATGGGAAAATCGTGAGTGGGATACAGAGCAGCTAGAGTTTCACTCTTCGAGAATGTTAGGTCACTCGAAGCATTTCGGGTGGTGGTCAAAGTGGAACTACCTGCTCGTTGCCCCCAGCTTTGATTTTATAGGGAAACCGAAGATTTAATATGGGTATAGATATCCTGGTATCTGAATCAGACCCGTCAAGCCCCGAACCCGTTATGTATCCAAATATACATTAACATGATTACTACAAAAGTTACATGTCCATGAATGTGTTGTTTCTTATACAACCTGTTATTTCACCATGAGAAGTTAAGCTTTGATTTCTCATAGCAGCATAGAATTTGTAGCTAGTTTTAATAAATAATTTAAATTGATTGTGTTTTTGTATGACCCTGCCCCGGCGAATATTGCCGCACTCAACAAATGATGCGCCCCCAATGAATGACGTTGCTTACGACAAATGTCGCCACTCACGTTCATTTTGCCACTCACGTTCAATGTTGCCGTCACGATCGATGTCGCCATCGGTTCGCCCACCTCCGCAGGCCTGGTACTGTAGTGCGAGCACGGGAGGCTCGTGCACTCTTCTATATATAAAAATAATATTCTTCACACAAGTAAATAATTATATATTTATATTTATAACAGAAATAAATCCACATATAGCATAGTTAGAAGTTATAATCTTGATTAAAATAAGATTGAGAAAAAAATTCCGCTCTAAAGGAAATTATTATTATTATTGTAGATCAATCTAGAAAATAAAAAAAATGCATTTATGTCTATTTTAAATAGTTTGAAATTAAATTATTCTTTTTGTTGCAGGTCACCTGATATTTCCCCGGCGTGAGAATCAGAACATCTTAGCTCGAAATTTGACCAAGCGCATAAATAGTCAAGAAAAAAAACGCAAATGACAAAAAGGTTTTTTTTTTTGACGTGAAAACCCGAAAGATGAAAAATCACGTGGATGGATCTGTGCCGAGCCAAAATTCACTATTTTGTTGGAGTTTACAAAAGTTTGAGACGATCCCTCAGAGGGTGACATGCCACCTCTCTGTTACACAAATGCAAGACACAAAAATGGGGAAAAGAAACCAGTCCTCGAGCCTCGATGGAATCGCCCTGGTCTGGAAAATTGCTGAGACCACTGAACCTCGGTTGAATCGTTCCGGCTGGGAAAATCTCTAAGTCCACAGAGGCTCGATGGGATCACTCCTGCGGAAGCGGAGCCATGATGGGAGCACTCTTGCTGTGAAGAAACATCGTGTCTTGAAGCTTGTTGGAGCCTTTGCACTAGAGGGGAGCAGAGTGAATTTCTGAACGGATATCGGTCTAAGTACACGATCTCACTGGAAAACTTCAGAGCTCTTTCTAGACTCTAGAGTTGTTTGTCTTCAAATGAAGTCATGCGGGGCGCGCGGGCGGAGAGCGCGCTCGTGCCTGTGTGTCGTGCTTGCACGTCTACGTCTAGCTGCACTCCCTTCCATTATGGTGGTCCTTCCTACGCAGCTACTTGGGTTTCTCGGCCTAACTCGAAAATTTTGAGAGAGGACCCATCACTTTTAATTCTCACACAAAATGCATGTTTACTTAAATTATTCCCTTTAAATCTTTTTATTTATATATGAAAAAGAAGTCATGTAGCTCTGTATGAGATTCCCCCTACATCAGTCCAATAGTACATCCTTGTGTTGCTTGTTGTGGGTCATTTGACACACTTGTAAACCGGCTGAAGCGAACAATCTAGCTAGAGAGCATTCAAGTGCAAATAGTAAATAGAAAATTCTAACAACTGACAAGCAGACTTTTATTAACTTGAAAATCCCGAAAATTGTGAAAAATCACGTGGCTGGTTCGGTGTCGACAAATTCCACTAATTCTTTGAGTGTTACAAGTTTCTGAGTTCTCGAGGGTGAATGTCACTGCTCGTTAGAATATAATTTAATGGAATGCAAAGTAATAAAAACTTCAAGTTGCTTTGAAGGCGAGCTTCTCCTTCAAGGGGGTGGAGATCTTCGAAGACTGAATGAAATCTTCAAGTCACCTTCAAAAGAGATCTTCAATGGAAAGGGAGATCTTCATGGAGCTGATGGAGATCGCTAAAGGGAGATTCGAACACCGAGGGAGAACTTTGAAGGCTCGGTCCCCTTGGGCGCACGTCGATCCAGCTCCCTCTCACTCGCTCATCAACGCGCCTCTCACGGAAGAGGCCACCAACGCACCCATTACGACTTTATAGAGGGACGTATGAGCCAGATGGAAGAACATCAAACTAAGATGCTCGCGCTCCTAAGGAACATAGCAGTGACCTGTAACACTCAAAGAATTAGTGGAATTGGTCGGCACCGAACTAACCGCATGGGTTTCCACCCTTTTTCCGATGGTTTTACATTAAAAAGTTTCCTTGCAAGCTGTTCCAATTTCTGTGATTGTTTGCGCGCTCGATTACTCTCGAGCTAAGGAGGTTCGTTTCGACCGGTCTACAAAAGTCACGAGCGACCACAACAATTTGCAGTTCAGCTGGTGATGGAGGCCGCGCTAAGTCCCTCTATTTAGGAGGTTTGTGGTTCAAGCCCCCACCTCAATAATCCCACAAACTAATTTACCGTGTGTAATTAAAACACACGGTAAATTTCAAAAATTGAGGAGATAAAATAAAAAATAAAAAATAAAATAAGAGACAGTGAGTTAAAAGAGCAATCAAATATTTATTTGGCGTAGATGAGCAAACAAGTTTGATACTATTTTTATAATTTCTGGACGAACAAAATTTAAGATGTGTTAGAAATCATTTTCACAATGAATTTTATATTAATTAAAAAATTCCTCCAAAAAAGGACTTTAAAATTTATGGTTATATTTGATTCGGTGGTGGCGGGTGCATCTGGTGGGTCGAAACGTCACTTTGAAATCAGAGGGGGAGAGGTGGGGGTCGAAACGGAGCAGATCGGGACCATTTTCACCTTGTTGCGGATGCTAACACCCCCGGCGGTCGTTTGTTTACCCGCCGTCCGGCGGCATTTGCTCCAAACGGAGGCAGCAAAACGCCGAACCAAACGAAGCCTAAATGTTACATTAGAGGTGTAACACAACACCTGTAACCGTCAGGCATCGTACAATATGGGTACATCCAGACTCCTACAACATACAACCTTCACAAATAGATTATTATGAAGTGATAAAAATAGATAAAAATGTAAATGACACAGAGTTTATATAAGACTTGCAGAAGCAAACTATCACGGACTTTATGCCAAGGCAGAACGATCACATCTAATATAAGTATAATCAAGGACAATTTGTTTTATAAAATGTTAGGCGCTATAGGGCACCTACACTAAGTCCCGGACCTGCAATTAAATATACATGAAAAATAAACGAGGATCAGCTATGAGCTGATCTGAAACCATGTAAAGACTGCCCCTTGTCATCTTAGTGGACTCCATGGCAAGATATCATAGAGCAACGCAAAATAGGGATTTCTATATTTAGAAATCCTCATTTGCGCTCCCCCTCGTGTTGTTCTTCTTCATACCCGGATACTCCATAGTCACTTTCTCCATACTGGATTCCTCATTGTTGACCTCCTCCAAACAGAGGTCTTTTATAATGTTCTCTTCCATACTGGCTTCCTCCATACTAACTTTATCAGCGTTGACTTTCTCCAAATTGAGGCCCTTCAATTGAAGTACTCTATATAGGATCTTCTCAATACTGACTTCCTCCATATTGGCTTCCTCCATGCCGACCTCCAAATTGTTGGCCTTCTCCATAAAGGCTTGCTCGGTAACCATTATCTTCATACATGACTCCTCCATATTCGGTTCTTTCGAGTGATCAAGATCTTCCAAATAATGGGTTTGTAATGTTTCTATTCATAATTGTTTGTTTTTTCTGCCAAAAAATTGTCGCTCTAGAGTTTATTTTACGATTTCCAAATTTATTTATCATGATATCGTGATCTTGTTTAGTGCTTTGAAGCTCTAGTTTTCTATTATCATTTAACTTTTAATTTCAAGAGTTGATGCATAAAAGACCTATCATTTGCTCGTTGTTTTCGCCATCTCTTTAAAATCTCTAAGATTTCTTCATTCTTTTTTAGTTTGGGTCTCAATATCATAACTCTTACCATTAACCTGTCTCCTCCTCTTTTTTTCTTGCTTTCTTCCAGTAGGTCGTTTAATTGGATGTGAGAACAGGAATTTTTCATCACCGTAATAGCATTGTTTACTTCATTATTATCAATATTTAAGTCTATACTTCTCCGTTGACTGAGAGGGTTAGAATCCAAAGTTTGCGACATGTCAATATTCTAAGAGTTCATACTTATATTAGACACAAGCGTATTTATCCACTTTTATGTATTTTTCAAGATAGACCAAACATGATCAAACAAGAAGCTTTTTTTCTCTTTTGGATTTTCTTCATATAAAATTTTGACTTGATTGAGCTAAAAATAATAATTATAATAATATATAAAGTAATAGATATAATATTTAAAATATAAATAATTACTTACAATATCAAATTCAGATGCACCCTTGTGATTTCGTTGCTCAATCTGTCGAATACATGTTCAAAATTTGCTAGCCTAACTTGCTAGAAATGACCAACAACATAAGATCAGATATTTTAGAGTTATCTATCCTAAGTACTAGGTCTTATTTTGTGAAATATGACTGAAACTCATTCCGACATCTCTTGCTCTTTTTGATCGCTCCTCATAACCGTATCTTCTGAGACCTCAAGCCAAACATAACATAGTGTTTGATTTTCTTTCGCTGAGAATGCTAGTTCATGGTTGGAAGACATAATAGAAAATAAAAGAAAGAGAAAGTACTTGATTTTGGAGAAAGAACGATAGGTACTTATAGAATCATGTTGATAGAAAAGGGATAAGAATCCAATGATGGGGGTAAAAACAAAGCTTTGAAATTCGCACATAATTTGATTGATGATGAGAAAGGGATATGTGAAGGGATAAGAATTCGATGATGGGGATAAAAACAAAGCCTCATAATTCATACATGATTTGATTGATAAGGAGAAATTGATATGTGAAGGATAAAAATCCAATGTTGTGATAAAAATAATGCCTTGCAAATAGGAAGATAAGAATCTAATAAAAGTGTATGCAATGCTTTCAAGAAAATCTATATAAACACTACTTCCGATTAAACAACTATATTTTCCTAACAAAAGAACTATGGAGCAGAGTCATCTCATTTGCGATTTTCATCGTCTTTAGATGACGAATTTTTTTCTCAATATATTCAGCGCAGTGGGAAGAAGATACAGATGAATTGGAGAAAGAAGATGAAATTTTATATCGTACTTGTACCTCAAACAAGTCCAAGATTGCAGTTCAACTTAAAATGATGAACATCCGAGATACATAGGTTCAATACATGGTCACATAGTAATCAACCGGAGGAGGATTGAAGGTTATACTAGACTGTTGAATGACTACTTCTCTGAGCATCCTATATACGAGGAAACATATTTTCAAAGAAGATTTCACATGCGAAAGAATATATTCCTTAGTATTGTTGTCGCAGTGCATGAGCATGATAATCTCTTCATTCAAAAGAAAGATGATGTTGGTAAGCTTGGACTGTCAACTTTACAAAAAATTACAGCAGTATTTCACATGTTAGCATATGAAACATCAGTTGATAATTGCAATCAATATATTCAAATTGGTGAGACAACCGCGATTCAATATTTGAAGAGATTTTGCAGGGAGATTATATAAGTGTACAAAGATGAATATTTGAGATATTACGGTATCAATGATGTTATGAGATCATTACAAAAGATGAAGAACATGAATTTTCAGAGATGCTATGAAGTCTAGATTGTATGCATTGACAATGAAAGAACTGTCCAACGGCATCAACATGTCAATATTTAAGACGTCATGGTGGGCCAACAATCATTCTCAAGGCAGTAACATCGTGTGACTTGTGTATATGACACATATTTTAGTTTATCAGAATCGTACAATGATATTAATGTCTTGCATTCGTCCCATTTTATTTGTCAACTTAGCACAAGATATTACGTCTCATACTCATTATAAAATAATGAGAAAAATTATAATGTAGTTTATTATTTAGCCAACAAAATAGATATTCAAACTATTTCTCAATTACAAGATAAAAAATCAACACTTCACAATGATGCAAGAAACATGCTAAAAAGATGTAGAACGGACATTTGGAGTTCTTCAATCAAGATTTGTGATTATTAAGAGGTCAACCCGTTTGTGGGATAAACATGTGTTACATGATATCATTACTACTTCTATCATAATGTACAACATGATTGTCGAAGACGAGCGAAATGAAAATGAATATGTCGTTATTTCTACTTCACCACCTACTCAGAATGTCGAAGAGATATACACAAGTGAAGCCAAAAGATATCGTCAATTCCTAAATCGACACAAACAGATTAAAGACGGAGATGCATATTTTGCACTTCGAAATGCACTAATTGAACATTTGTAGACAATATATGACAATGAACCAATGTAACATTGAAATTTTCATGCATATTAAATTGAATGTATTTTAATTTATATCATTATATGCAAGTTTTAACATGTAAAATGCTTTTTTGTGTGATAAGTAGTAATTAAAATGTATCCATATTTATTTCGATTTGTAGGTCTCGACAAACAGATTTTATTGATATATTATATAACATAAGCGAAAAAAAATATTTTAATGACTATGAAAACTATCAATTTATAGGACTACAAAAACTAATTAAAATTTAATAAAATTTTAAAAAAAATACAGCCCCAGACGAGATCAACTACTCTACTCATACAAGGCTCATGCATCAAACATTTTTGATGTTGAACATGCCAAATAAGAGGGTACTATTCTTACTATACAATTAGATTATTAGAATGATTATTAGAATGATTATTGAGTTTGCCCGAAAACTCGCCACAATTCCTAAATAATGGCGCATGAATCTAGCGTATGAATCACACGTCATTTTTGCAAATTAATGGAACGTTGGAACATGCACGAGGGTTAAACGCTACCACTGTGCCAAACGGAGTCTAAGGCACTCATGGCCACACAATCACAAGCTTCCATGAGACATACAAATTTTATGACGGGAGGAATTCATGGTCGTGTCATCATAGGTGGACGGTCGTGCGTGAATCTCAAATCAACGCACAACCATCACTCCAGAAATCGACGTTCGTCAACCGGGCCGGAGTAAGCACATAATGCCGCACGCATTATCGTGCCGCATGGCACACATTATTGTGCGTGCGTGAAGGAAAAAGCAGAAATTGGTGAGACAACTTTGCACCAAACATATATTCATTTTTGGTGCCGTTTGAATAAGAGCGTGCCCCACAATTCCAACTTTGGGACCTTTTTTTTTAATCGGACTCTCCTTCGGCCAGAACGGTTCGGCGGTCTGGATTGCATAAATAAATAATCACTTTTTTTTGTATTTTTTAATATTTATATTCCATTCACGGGAGAAATGGAAATGAATGGAATAAATAAATAATAAAAAATGGCCGAATAAATGAATAATTCAAATTTAAAGAAGTATATAAACTAATTGAAATTCTATGTACGTTCCTTACTTCCTTTACCATTTCTTTATATTTTCATTTTCTTCATTCTATTTTTGTCAGCATTTTATTTAATTATATATATTTTTTTTTTACTTTTCAACTTAAATTAGGTGATACCTTCACACTTTTTTTAGGACAAAAAAAAAATTGTTATCCGCAGATCGAAAATGGCTACTCACAGATTATTACTATTCGCAGATTCAAAGATACTTAAAATAATTATTCACAGAAATTATTGTTATTCGCAGATCAACATTAAAAATAGAAAAATATCAAGAAGTACATCAGCACCACAAGTACCAGCAAGGGCATAGCTCAATGTTCACTACAATCCAAAAGAAACGATTGAGTTCTTCAAATAAAATGAAGAAGCTAGAGGGCACCACCTTTGCCCCTACGCCCGCACCAACAAGGGAAATGCCCTTTCTCAAATTCTTCGTCGGCGAGCAGGCGGGCGATGTCGTCGGAGCTGGCGAGCGGGAGATATGCGATCAAGAGTTGGGAGAGCGCGAGAGGGGAAGATGCTGAGTGCGGATCGGGCAGGTGGCTGAGAAGGGGAAAAAGAATTAGGGTTTGGTTTTGTGAATAAACGGTTTGTAAAAGAAAGGAGAATATTTAACGCCTTTAAAAAGTGCTAATTTTGGTTTGTGAATAGCCATATTCGATCTGCGGTTAACAATTCCCAAAAAAAATATTTGATCAATGAAATTGTTTAAAGGGGGGTGGGGGTGCCGCCGGCCCCCGAACAGTGCCGCTAGACCGCCGAAAGGTGCCGCCTGGCCCCGTGCGGCAATCTGCGACCTTCCTACTCGTACTCCTTCGTTGCACGATGTTAACACTTTCGAAGGCTATATCTCCTCAACCACTTGACTATTTTGAGATCCATAAGCGGGGTGGACTCCTCTTGGAAAAAATGCACACGAGGATTCCGTTAAATTTTGGAATGACTAAAAAATCGCCCCAAAAGACTTCCAATATTGATCGCCAGAGATCCAGAGGGCTGAACCAAAAAAAATCATCGCAATTAGACTCATGGCTTCAAGGCAAGCTATCTTAGAATTTTCATTTTTCAGGCGAGGGGACTACCCCTACCGTTGCCTCCACACGCTGCATGCCGTGGAGGGACTCTGGGGGGAGTAAAGTGCAACGCTACACTTTACAATAATGTGCGGGCATACTACTGTGAACCTTCACTCAATTATTAGCTATGATAAATATTTTTCATTAGCTATAATACAACTTTCTTGAGAATTATTAAAAAATTTAAATGACAGAATTTAAATTTAAAATAGTTTTACCAAATCCTATTACTCTGTTGTATTACTTAACGTCAATTTTAATAGAAACAAATAACTATTCAACATAATAATAATTGCTGTCAGGGGAATTAAAATTGAAGAGCTCAGATTCATTTGATGGTCAAATTTCATGACCAAGATCAACACAATTTTCCTTTTTAGCTGAGCATGTATGGGTTGAAACCTCACGCAATATGTGATATCGCAATATAGCGGATGGTCACCGTAGACATGTTCATCTGGAATTACTTCTCGACGGCACTAGCCAGTTGGACAGATCACACCGACGGTGATGAACTCGTGTCGCCAACTCAGTCACGCATGACACTGTTTGGGATACTATTTCCCCTCCATTTCGGTTTCAACCAAAACAGCACGCGAATATTTTGAATGCTATATTGTTTTTCCTCCAACTCAACCATCTTTTTCCTCCTTTTTTTTTGGAAAAGGACCTGGAGAGCTTCACCCTTCTCCAAAAAGAACTTATATTTTTTTTATTGATTTTATTATTTTAAAATTTTATCTAATCAATTGAATTTGTATAAAAAATAAAATTATACCTATAAATTTACAGAAAATTTCCAATAAACTTATACTTAATTTGATAAAGACCAAAAAAATTTGAATAAACATTTGCATTACATAAATAAAAATTCAATTGAAATAATTTTGAATATAATTTAAATCGCTGCCGAAAAGAAGATTACTTAAAGTTTCAAACGGTTCTCAATTTTAAAAATATAATTTATCATTTTTCCTTTCGCATAACTCTCTTATTGTTGAAGCTGAAATCCCAAATTCAAGAGGAGTTTGGATCAAAGGGGATAGTTTGCACTTACTTTTCCTGGGTTAGAACATTACGCCAAACACTCAGAGCTAGAACCTCACTCACAAGGATGAAAAACTAAGAACCGACTCTCTAGTTGCATCAAGGAGATCCCGCCACATCCGAAAGATCAAAAAGAATTTCCCCCTTCCAAGCCAATGCTGAGTCGGGCACTTTGAAGAGCACTTGAGAGCACAAGACTGTTAACCAGAAAATCACAGCGAACAGTAAGCTGGAACTCTCGCCAACCAAAAACAAAAAAAGGAGAGAGAAGCAAAAGTCAATGCCCTCCTAAGACACCCTTGGGGGTCTTTTTATAGTTGTTTGAAAATAATCTTTGGATACCGTAATCCCGCCTTTTAATTTTACTAATGACAGCCTAATTTGATCTGCCAACAACAAAATTTCATTGTTTTGAGTGGCTAATGACATACCAAAATGGAATTTCTTAGAGAAATAGGCCGCAACACAAATAGACGAGTTCAGACTGTTCTATGCCAGCTCGCCTTGGGGTGGCCAATGCCGGGTGAAGCTAGACTCTCCACTCGCCCCGTGCGGGTGCAGGCACATTAGCCCCACTCACCCCTTCGATTCGCTTGGGCCCAACCTCCCCGACCGCTTCATGGCTTGATGAATCCACTCGATAAATACGGGATTGTACGCTTATAAAACGGCAATGATATCCCAAATAGAGAGCATTGTTTGTGTTTCTAGAGAATACCACCGACTCACCAACCTTTTTAAAACAATAATAATAATAATAATAATAACTTGCTCTCAACAACAATCCCTTCATGTAAGCTTAATATCCGAGGCAGCGTTTTTAAAAAAAAAATTTAAGTGTATGATTTTTAACATACATTTATGACTTAACACATGAATTTCTTCTTATGCATCTTCACATAAGCATTGCTTACAAGGTAGATCTTCCAGACATGAAACCAAAACGATTATACGAAATTGACGCAGTCTTGCTTGATCAACAGATGCGTATTATATTAATAATTCCCTTGCTGCTTTGTAACTAAGACGTGTAAGGAATCGGGGAAACAGATGCACGTGAAAATTTAAACATACCGGCAAATCAAAGTTGGATTTCAAAATTTCAAACAAAAAGTTCAAATCAACCAAGAATCACAAAGAGTAGCACCTGCTTGTGTCTGTGGAAGCCCTTGACGCCACAAAAAACTCTTTCTCAGAATATATGCACAATGTCATAGGCGAATCTGATCAGCAAAATCAAGGCCCCAACTTTGGAAACAAAAAAAATATATATGGAGAGACATGGGGAACACAAAAAAAGTATGATCAACATTATCGCCCAAAACATCACGGATCCAAATATATTAATATGTTGCGATATAGTCCCCGAATCGAAAATTCCAGTAGTCTGCGTGTGCACTAATATATATCACTGGCTAAAAGTAGGTTGGATGGATAAGTGTAGCATGGTATCAGAGGTGGAGACTTGTGGGCTGTATAAATCCTGGTCTAACCCAATAATAAACATTGTGTTGACATTTTCTAGACAACATTATACATTGAACCAAACCGACCAATCATATGCGGATATAACCATGTTATCTATATAATATTGTAAACTAGGGAAACTTAGTAGGGAGGTAAATGTTATTTCGAAAATAGAGGGGGTGCAACCTGTAATTATGGAAACTCCCAGGGGAGGTCCTAATAATTAACCCTATATTTTATATATATATATATATATATATACACTAGCATCTTCGAACGGGCTCCGCCCGTTCTCGATGCGCCGCTGCGGGCTTCGCCTGCAATCAAGCGGCTTCGCCCGCAATCAAGCGGGCTTCGCCCCCCCCGGCGGGCTTAAAGTTATTTAAAAGCATTTAATAACTATATTAATTATAAAAACATATTAATTATTAAAATAATTATTAAATAAAAAAAAGAAAAAAAAAACCCTCCCGCATCCCCCCACGGCCTCACCCAGCCGCCGCCGGCGGCCTGCCCGCCGCCCACCGGCAGGTTCGCCGCCCTCCGGCGAACCCGGCAGGGGTTGTCCGTCGGCGAGCGGGCAGGGCCACCGCCGGCGGTGGCCCTGCCCGCTCGCCGCGGGGCAACCCCCGGCGGGTTCGCCGGAGGGCGGCGAACCCGCCGGTGGGCGGCGGGGCAGGCCGCCGGCGGCAGCTCGGTGAGGCCATGGGGGCGGGATGCGGGAGGGGCGGTATCGGGGGTGAAACAGAAATGAACAGTGCATTTCTTTATGAATTGGATAATGGCAGACCAGCATCTCTAAATCCAACGGATAGAAACAATTGTTTGGAGATCGGACGGTCCAGATGCGTTTCATGGTGTGATCCAAATATGACTATTGTATTATATATAAAGATATATTAATTTAGCCCCGCACCAATTCATACTAAAGGCTCTGTTTAGTAGGGAATATCAAGCACCACGTCGCGAATCACTTGAGCTCTGGTTGGGGCCGCAGATTTACCACGGATTGGGTTCTGCAAAATCAACAATATGGCACCCGTCATTTGGGCAACCCGCTGTGCGGAGTTTTGCCGAATTCGTAAGGAAAATCTGCAGATTGGAAATCCACCGGACTTCCACGGAATCAGTAATTTTCCTCCCAAATTCTGCAAAACCCGGGACAAGCGGTGCGGCCTTAAACAGAGGTCAAGTGATTCACACAGGGAACAAGCTTCATTCACATAACCAATTCAGAATAATGATTCAATGCAAATATAATGGCAGAATATTAAAAAGGATACGTCCAAAATAGCACGAATGACTGCAGGAAGACAAGAAGTAGAGTTAGTAGTGCTGAAAACAGAACAAGAGCAAGACTAGGAGTTGCCCCCAGAAAATAAGTAAATAAATGAAAAATTAAACAGTGACTAACTAACATGAAGTCAACGCAGGAAAAAAAAGGCATTGCTCAAAATAATTCACACCAGGGGTGGACCCGCATAGGGCACAGTGCAGGCGGCCGCACACTGATTTTTAGAAATTTTATTTTTCAATAGTAGAAAACATATTTTATTTATTTGTTAGATAATATATATACATTCATAAATAAAATAAAGCAAATCTCTCATCTAAGTTTGTAGTGTTTAGTATTTAACTGTGATCATGGTTTCAAGTCCTATGCATGCCACATTTATTTATCATTTTATTTTCCAATATATGACACATTTTTTTATCATTTTATTTTGACACATTTATTTACCATTTTTTAGATGTAATTCAAATTAGTAATATTTTCATTTTTTAAAATATTTTTTGTACACCGTCAACACGGAAAAAATCTCTATGTAGGCCATTGTCTACACTGCTAAAGGCATTTATGCTTAAAACCAAGAAAATATAATGGTGTTACTCTGTTATTCTCATGTGTTTTAGCCAAATCTGAGAATCCTCTGTTGGGAACATTTTGGTTGCGGACAAATAGTTCTGCTGATCTTCATTATCTTGTGTTACGAGTTACCACTGAAGAACCAACATAGGAAGTGAATTTGCATTAATAGAAACAACATACAAGCTCACGGGTTGATTCCCTCGCCCAGGTAAAAGACCGAATCCTAAACCACAAGCCAAGTTGAAGAAACATTGACATAACCCTCCCTTATATGGGGATACAACTTACATCACACATACTACCATAATACTCATACCAGCTCTTAGGGGTCCAACTATACTAAATGCATCCACTATTTGACAGCCGCAGTCGTAATATTGATTTCCGTCTATGGCCTGCTAGTTGTGTTTGAGCGTGTAGATTTTGCTCGTAATTGTGGATCTACCATGTTGCATCTTGGTATTCTACACTGCATGAAAATATTACTAACTGGGGAGGGAATCAACAATTGGGTTTGTATATTGTTTCTATTAGTACAATTTTACAGGAAATGGTTATTAACATGAACAAGTCTACCACCCTGGAGGATAGTTCTAATAGGGAGGGAGAAAAAGGAGCAAGTGGCAAATAAAAGCTGGTAAAGTTATGTTTACGCTCTGAGTCACCATGCGGAAGGAGCATCTAATGCAAAATCAATAGACAGGGGAACCCAAGGAAGCGTATAATCTCGTTACTCATATAGGTTCTGCACCCCTAGAACCCACAAAACACGAATTTTATTTTTGAAGAGATTGGTGTTGTATCATTGAAGTAAGATAAGTGCTCGTTTCTCATCTTCTTCTGAAGCTATGATGGTGTTTGATAGGATAGGTTCATCTGATATTTATTACTCCATCTGCCTGCTCACTTTTTCTGCTAAAAATGTGTACTGTTTCACTGGCATGAAGAAGAATTTTATGTCAACCTCACCAATAATGAATAAAGGATAGTAATGAAGATTGTCAATGCCTATGGCACACTTACCACTGAAAGACAGAAAATAAGTTTTACGTTGTTTTTATGTTGATGGAATATTCACGCATGAAACTAATGATATATAGCTCAACGACTCAATGAGTGTGAACTAAGATAGGCTCAATGACTCAATGAGTGAATTATGATAGAATCAATGAGATGCAAAACAAGAATCCGGTTGTTGCAACTCTTTCTTAATTGAATTTAAATAATGGAGTTGCATGTGTTGGAAGTCGGCCTCTGATGATCATCCTTGGGACGAGAGAATACACAGCCGTCTCCCCAAGCTTATCTTTTATTATTATTGCATTTTATATCAGTGATTTGTTTTCTAGTGCTTTAAATTTATTTTATTTTTTTGTAGCATTTCGATAATTTTAAGTAAGAGAGTGTATAGTAAATCTAAATTTTATTTACTTGGAGCCTTTCATCTCTCTTTTGCGGAATAGTTCTAAAAGAAACCAACTCTCAAAGAAGGTTTGTGAGCGAACCTCATGAGTTTGTATCTCTTTTTCAATTCTAGCACCATCTTCCATTTCAGTTTCTATCAATTGGTTCGACCTACCTTTCTCCGCTCACCACTCCTTTGGCCGTAGGGAACTAACCATCACACTGCACCTTCCTCAACATGTCCCATCACCGTGGAATCTATGCACGCACACGTCGATCCGATGGACGCTGCCCTCACTGACATCCTCACAATACATACACGAGAATTGTCACCAGCTTCTCCCCTTACCTTTAATGCCATAACCCAAAGCATTCTCCACTGCTCACCTCTCCGCCCCACTGTACCCAACAACAGCCAACAATTGCCTAGTCCAGCACACAACTCCCGCTCACTCACACTAGCTCCTTCGTTGCCCTAGCTTCTTCCCTTGCAAACCCTCCGAACCCAGCAACACTCACCCACCAAGCAAGCAATCTTGATGACTTCTCCTCCACCTCCGACCACAGCACAAACACTGTCAGCAACGACCCTTACCAGCATAATCCTCTACCCGACTCAGCGCCACCAGAAAATCCACCTTCATTCATGCTCCCAGAAAAATCCAGTGTCCCTCGTGCATCTTCATTGAGTGTCGCAACAGCAGTCAGCTTCGCAAACGTTGATCAAACAGTTAGCAAGGGACTTCCAGTGACACTAACGCTATTCTTGCCCGCGCCACACATCCAACCATCCCGATCAGCCTGCCAACCCACAATGAGTTGCCCCAATGACTCAACAACACCTATGTTCTTGATTCATGCATCCATAACCACAGGACATGCTGGCGCGCCTTCCCGCGAACCAGAAGTCAACCACAACTCCCCCACCTTCCATATGTTCCCTATCAGAGGCTTCGATTTCTTCAAACTAACACCATGCATACTCCTCTTAGTGAACGCCCATTTCCCAAGCCCCATTAGTTCTCTGTCCTGAGACTTGTTCCGCCAACTTCGGTGTGGACTCAATCACTCGTGTTATCGGTTCCCCCTTCTTCCATTAATATTCCACTTGTGTCCAATTTTTGTGGCTCCTGCAAAATATACTCCATGACAGCCCTTCAGTGTACATGTATACATGCCACCTTTTTTTTTAAAAAAAGAGCAGAATATAAAATATAGAAAAATTAATATCTAATAAGTAAAAACACTACCAATTTAAAACACCTTGTTGAGAATATTGCCCTCAATCTTCCAAAATTTAAAGAGACATCACTTCCAATGCTAAGAGCATAATGTATTTGATAGCATATCTACTTTATGTGTATGCAGGACAATTGTTATTGACTCTAAAATAGGTTTAGAGCAAAGGAGAGGTATATCGTCGAGACGGGTTATGGTTCTCCACCATACCACTGACAAGGTATATCAGTATCCACTATACCGTGGACATCAAGGGTAGGCGTCAGAACATTCCGTTGAGAATGAAGTCTATTCTCAACGATACTGTGGAGAAGCCGCTGAAAGCCGCAGATCTCAGCACCAAGACAAATAACGCTGAGAATGAAGGTTCTACTCAAGGTTACCGTCGAGAAGATTCAAATAATGTCGTTGAGCCCGTACAGATTGGCGGGATCCAAATTTGACAAAAGCGCACAAAGTAAGGATAGACTATTCTATTCTTGTCCATGCCGCTGACAAGACGTTTCTCAAGACCGTTGCAGAAGTCAAAGGTATAAAGGGGATATGCTAGGGCTAGGGCTGTAAGTACGAACCAACCAAACCGCATAACCAAACCAAACCAAACCAAACTGCACGGTTCAGTTCGGTTTTAGTAGCTTGCGGTTCGGTCATAGTTCCGCTTTTTGAAAAACCATGTGATTCGGTTCGGTTCACGGTTTGGAATGTCAAACCGAATCGAGTCGAACCGAACCGTATTAGCTTTAATAAAATTTTAATATATTATCAATATAGTTAGGCATTCGCTCTTGTTAGTTGTTACAACTTACTAGAACTAGAAGTCACTGTTTTTGGTTTCATAATTACTTATATTAGAACATGATTTATTAAAGAACATGACTTATTACAGAACACAATTTATTATAGTCTGGTACATAATTAAAGAAATCTTTCATAAGAATAAATTTACCTACTTTGTTTATCTATTTTTATGTTCATGCGTTATTTATCTCCATGTCCTAATTATTTTTTCATATTTTTAAACCACTCAAACCGAACTGAACTGAACCAAACCATACGATTCAGTTCAGTTCGGTTCCAATGGTGCGCAAGGTTTGGTTTGGTTCTAGATTTTTGGAATCACATGCGGGTGGTTTGGTTAGTGGTTTTAATCAAAAAACCGGACCAAACTGAACCGTTACAGCCCTAGCTAGGGCAATAGAATAGTGTCGTGGCTCAAATTGTGAAATCATAAAATGGTGCACTGTCATCTGCTAACTGAAGTTAGTTATTGCTGAAAGATTTCAGAAGAACAAGAGAGGGTCATTCAAGACTCAAAGTCAAATCTTCTTCCATCTGCTGAAGAAGAAGAACAAAGAAGGAGAAAGCCCTAACTTGTGCTTCCTGAAGATTCAACTGATCAGGGGATTACTCCAGATCTTGCAATCAAAACAAGAACAACAAAAGATCTAGAGCTTCAACGTCTAATCTTATTTAGACTTTTGTTGTAATAGTTAATTACATTTTTCTGTATGATCTACTTGTAGATCTGAGTGTAGCGCCTTTGTGCCTGAGTGTAAGGTTGTACTTACAGTCTGAGTTGTAGGGCTTCTGTGCCTGAGGTAGGATTTGGAGATAAGTCTGAGGTAGGAAACCTGAAAGATTTCTGAGTTGTAAGAGTTAGAGTACTCTGAAGTAGGGCTTCTTGATAGCCTGAGTGTAGGGTTTGGGTGTCTGAGGTAGGATCTGAGGAAGATCTGAGAGATCTTGAGGGATTTGAGTTGTAAGCTCTAAAGGAGCCGATTTTTGGAGGAGATTGACGAGTCTAGCTCATTGCTAAATAGGTGTAGAGGGAAAGTTGATATACTCAGACCTTGAGGAACCACTATAAATTGTTGTGTTGTTTTGTGGTTGTTTATTATTCTTACTTTGTTGATAATCTGCTTAGAATTAAGAAAGTAACAATTAATCTACAAGCCACCTATCCCCCCCCCCCTCTAGGTGAGTTAGACTACCACTAACAAGTAACAACAACTATCACATCTAATCCTCAAATACATAATAAATAAAATAACCAAATTTAAACCAAATTCCTCGTAATCCCAACAATAAAAGGGCAGCTCGGTGCACAAAGTGATGCGGGACAGGAGTATACTTGCCCTGGAGTCCCACTAGGGGGCCCACCTGGAGTCAACACCAGACAACTTTATTAGGCCCGCGGGTTGTACACCCCAACCCATCCCTGGCTACACCACATGGTCGATAGGTTGTTGAGGTCGGGACTCGATCCCCCGACCTCCTTGATAAAAAGCTCTCATCACCAACTGATCCGCGGCTCAGTTGGTGATGGGAGCTCGCTTGAAAGCTCTTTATAGAGGAGGTCGGGGGATCGAGCCCAGGCCTCAACAACCTATCGGCCCTGTAGTGGAGTTGGGGATGGGGTGTACCGTCCGCAGGCAGCCACCTGGTGCTGACTCCATGAGCACTTTTATGATGCGGGACAGGAGTCCACTTGCCTGCCACCCTGGATTCCCACTAGGGGGCCCACCTGGAGTCAGCACCGGGCGGCTGCCCGCGGGCTGTACACCCCAACTCATTCCCGACTCCACCACGCGGTCGATAGGTTGTTGAGGCCGGAGCTCGGTCCCCTGTCCTTCTTGATAAAGAGCTCTCAGGCGAGCTCTCATCACCAACTGATCTGCGGCTCAGTTGGTGATGAGAGCTCGCCTGAGAGCTCTTTATAAAGAAGGACAGGGGATCGAGCCCCGGCCTCCTTTATAAAGAACTCTCAGGCAAGCTCTCATCACCAATTGAGCCGCAGATCAGTTGGTGATGAGAACTCGCCTGAGAGCTCTTTATCAAGAAGGACAGGGGATCGAGCCCCGACCTCAACAACCTATCGGCCCCGTGGTGGAGCCGGGGATGAGTTGTGGTGCACGGCCCGCGGGCCTGATAAAGTTGCCCGGTGCTGACTCCATGTGGGTCCCCTGGTGGGACTCCTGGGTGGCGGGCAGGTGGACTATGTCCCGCATCACAAAGCATCCTCGCGCAGCGAGGGTCCAAGGAAACTTCCCACACCAAGGGTGAAATGTAGGCAAACCTTACCCCTGCATTTTTACAAGAGGCTGCGTCCAAGTCTCGAACCCGTAACCTCAAGGTCACATGACAATACCCCAACCAATGCACCAAGGCACATCTATGTTCTATTTTAATTGATGTCAGTATTTATGCATCTAAGAAATGATTATTGCATTGTTCATTTTTTTGTCGTTATGTTTGATGTCAGTGTTATAGAATTTTATGGTCTTAGGGCAAGCTGAGTCTGTTATGTATTTGTGATGGTCTTAAGTATTTGAGTTGAATATGTGTAGGTGAGTTTGGTACAGACTTACAAGAGCTAGCCAAAATAATGTTGACTAAGCGTTTCTAAGTCTTTCCTTTGATTGCTGCAACATGAGGGAGTCTATATTATCTTGGACTGCTACCTGAGTACTCCGCATGCACCACATCCACCGCCACCGCCACATTAGTACAAAAAAGAAAAAATTGGCCAGCTTCACTACTCCCACCAAATGACCACGAAACAAACTAAGGCTCCGTTTGGGGGGACTTATTTTCACCGGTCAAGCGGTCACGACCGCATGAATCGAACCTTAATTAAGTTCTGGTTCATGCGGTCGTGACCGCTTGACCGTTGAAAATAAGTCCTCCCAAACGGAGCCTAAATCTCCAAACACTTACACCAACCAGGGGCGGATCTACATGAGGCCTAATGTGGGCGGCTATCTACATTGAATTAAAAAAAACACTAAGAAAAATACATCAAAATTATTTTCAGCCTTATCGATATTATATAAAATATCTATTCGAAAAATCTTCAATAAATTAGTATTGACATAGTGGTTCCTGACTTCATGTTAAGGTCACTGAAATTGAGTGAAAGTTCTTGGGTTCAAATCCTCATGACACTAAAATCTCCGGTTCATGCGGTCGTAACCGCTTGACCAGTGAAAATAAGTCCCCCCAAATGGGGCCTAAATTTGCTATTTTTGCAAAAACAAATCATCAAAAATGTAGATATATTTTCTATAGTTAGATATATTGCATAATATATTCATTAAAAATGTAGATATATTTTTTCCAATATTTAGACATTGTACAAAAAATTCATTAAAATGTAGATATATTTTCAATATATTTAGACAAATTGTAAAAAAAATAATAATTAAAATTATGAAAATAATGTAAAAAAGTTGACATTAATATAACATAGATATATATTTTCAATATTTGTTGCTTAAAATTTTCAAATAAATAGGGAGCCAACCCTTAAGCAAGTTTTAACTCCAACCTACGACCCACTATCCCATTTTCTCATGCAAAACAAGTCATATCTCCCACTCCTTTATACTTAAAAGTATAATCTAGTTAAATCAATAAATAGGGAGGGAGGCTCTCAAAATGTCATGACAATGTATGACTCAGAATGAAATCCAAATATTGTTATTTTCTCTTGCTCTCTTTTCAAATTGAATAAAGAACATCTTGAGTTGGCATTATTGCTCTCTTGGCAAAAGACTTCCAAGAAAGTAGAAAAATCATATGGTAAATGACCGTGTGATGTTATCAAGTTAAGGATGAAGATGCAAAGGACGGTACGTGAAAATCGAATCATCATATCCATGTAACTTTAATATCCTTCTACGTTGTTAAGATCATCCGCATATGCTTTGAATTCGTTTATTCAATTGTTATGATTTAATATCATGGTTACATTAACATAGCTTTATAAAAGGTCAAAATAGTCTTTAAAATCTAACTCTCTCATGCCACCTCCTTATATAGGGAGGGGAGGGGGTGGGGGCTCACATATCATTAACCCTAATGCAAACAAATAACAATACAAAATACAATAATAAGTTACGCGCGCGTGCGTAGCAATATACCCCGCCAAAAAATCGACCTTGACCCCAAGGTCGAAGTGTCGCCCTCCAGCTAGTAGTGATAGACCTGCGGGCAGGCTGCCGCAAAGGTGCCCGAAGCTCCGTCCGGCGGTACATCTGTGATCATAAGAGCATCAAAGTAAGTCGTGCTGATCTTGTTCACGTCCTCCCCGATGAGGAACCGGAACTGCTTCACAGGACAATCATGAGTTGGCAAGTAGGGTCTGTTTGTAACGGTAGCACAGACTCTTACTTCGCAAGTCATTGTACTTTTAGTTGGACAGGCGGTGAGTAGGGATATGGTTGTTACGTGGACACATATCATTAACCCTAATACAAACAAAAAACAATACAAAATACAATAGTAAGTTACGTGCGTATGCGTAACAGTATAGCCTGCCAGAAAATCGACCTTGACCCCAAGGTCGAAGTGCCTCCCTCCAGCTAGTAGTGATATGCCCGCGGGTGTGCTGTCGTAGAGGTTCCAGAAGCTCCGTCCAGCAGTACATCTGTGATCATAAGAGTGTCAAAGTCAGCCGTGTTGATCTTGTTCACGAGGAACCAGAACTCCTTCACAGGACAATCATGAGTTGGCGAGTGGGGTTGTTTGCAACGGTAGCACAGACCCTTGCTCTGCAAGTCATTGTACTTTTAGTTGGACAGGCGGTGAGTAGGGATATGGTTGTTGTGTGGGCCCATAATAGGTTGGTGAGGTAGAGGAGGTGGCAGTGATGGATGTTTAGACGGGGGAGGAAAATATGGTTGGTAAGGAGGTTTGGAAGGAGGCAATGGAGAAGGAGGGTCCCAAGACGTCGCCAGGAATTCGGCCTCCACTAGTGGGGAGAGGTCCATGGCTTGGTTGACAATTAACGGTTGAAGGGTGCAAATCCAAGTCCAAGCACGCAACACAAGATAGAATCACACGAATAGAGTCCATCTTTGCTACCGGGGCAGAGGTCTCCTGGTAGTCAACTCCCTGAGTCTGAGCATAACCACGAGCCACCAGACGGACTTTATATCGCTCAACTTTACCATCCTGATTTTGCTTAACAGAGAAGATCCACCTAGAGTCGATGACCTTCCTGTCAGGAGGAAGGGAAGAGACATCCCATGTATGATTTTAATCCAAGGCATACATTTCCTCCTTCATTGCTTGAGCCCATGCCAGAATGCAAACCGCCTCCTGCCACATCTTAGGAATAGTGACCATGAACAAGGAAGATATAAAACTTTGATGAAGCTGAGAAAGGTGATCATAAGAAACATGATTAAAGATAGGGTGTTCCGTACACACAGCCTTACCTTTGAGCATAGCAAGAGGGACATGCAAATCAGCAACAAAATCTGAGTCCAAATGCGGCACCGGCAGCGACGGAACAACGTTGAATTGTTTACCTGTTTGCTGACGATGATATATATGAGGAAAAGGAGAGATGAGGGACGGATGATGATATATGGCAGAAAATGACGGAGGTGTTGGTGACGAAGGGGGTGTAGGTGAAGGAGAAGCAGTTGTAGGAGGAATGATAGGTATAGGAGGAATCAGAGGGAGAGACACCAAATCGATGACATCATTCTCCCCCCTGACGAGTGGAGTGAGTTGAGTCCAAGTATTAAGATTTCTCCTCGCGGAAAGTCACGTCCATAGTACAGTAAACACGTCTGGAAGGGGGGTGATAACACTGATACCCCTTAGTGGTGGCAGAGTAGCCAAGAAAGACACGACGGAGAGCCCGAGGGTCAAGCTTGTCACAATGAGGCTGATGGACGTGAACAAAACAAACGCACCCAAACACGTGGGGTGGTAGATGAGCGGTATGAACAACGGAAGTAGAGGAGAGACGAGCGAGAGGGAGACGATTGATAAGATGAGTAGTTGTGAAAATAGCATCACCCCAATATGATTTCGAGAGGTGCATGGTAGTGAGAAGACACTGGACAACATCCAGGAGATGCCAGTTTTTCTGTCCAGCTACACCGTTTTGGGTGGAGGTGTAAACACAAGTGTTTGGTGAATAATTCCATGACTAGTGAGGTATGATCCAAACGCGCCACGATCATCGTATTTTCCCCCATTAACACTACGAAAAACACAGATAGTTCCATTGAACTGGGTTTGAACCATTTTATAAAAGATTTGAAAAACAAAAAACACTTCATTTTTTTTCTTTAAAGGTAAACTCAAATAGTGCGAGAGAAACAATCTATAAAAGTAACAAACCAATGATAACCAGTTAAAGACAAAACAGGGGAATGTCCCACACATCAGAATGTATAATAGCAAAAGGAGTAGTACTGGGAGAAGAAAAATATGACGATGAATGGCGAACATGTTTCGACTTTGCACAAGCATCACATTTTAAAGTTTGAACAAACGACAATAAAGCAAGAAATAACTTCGAAAGATAGACTGGAGAAGGATAACCAAGACGCAAGTCCTTGCGTCGAGCATCAGCAACATAACAACAAAAGATGAGAGGGCAGAGTGTACAACCTAGTGTTCGCGGAGTGGGACCACTAGGCAGGCGAGCGAGCTAGGGCAGCCGGCCTGCACCCGCCAGGCAGGCGAGCGAGCTAGGGCAGCAGGCTCGCACCCGCCAGGCAGGCGAGCGAGCTAGAACAGCCGTCGCGCACCCGCCAGGCAGGCGAGCGAGCTAGGGCAGCCGGCCGGCACCCGCCAGGCAGGCGAGCGAACCAGGACCACGAGCCCGCTTCCGCCAGGAAGGGCGGGCGAGTCGCGCGAACTAACTCGCGCTCACCTAACGATAGCGGCGAGTCGCTTTCGCCAGCCCGCGTCCGCCCAGGCTAGTGGCGAGTTGGTCCCAATTTCCCCTAAGAGTGGGGTGCAGGTATCACGTGGTTAACCTAATTAGGTCTGCATATAGCTGTTCCAAACAGCAGAGGTGCGTTGTTGGCAGACCAACTTCAAAAAACTATAAATAAATCCAGGGGGGTACCTCAAAAGGCATGCTTGTGCACGGGTCTTCTTGCGTTTTCTGAGGTATTCTTAGCTCAGCACTTGGCTAAGAAGAGGAAACGCTCTAAGATCTTCCAGGTGTGTGGTGGGACCTCCGTGCTGGAGCTTTGAGTCTGTTTTTTGTGCTAAGTCTTTGGTTGTTTAGCTCATGAGAGAGAAGTGTGCGATCACCCCTTCCCCAAGGGTGGAACTCCACAGAGACCGATTTTTCGGTTTCAACATTTTGGTGCGGTGAGCGTGAAGCGTGGTTAGCACCGAATATCTTCTGCGAGTTCGATAACGGGAAGAGAAGGACAAGGTTCGGGCAGGGCCGACTCGCCACCCCCTCCCCCTCTCTCCATCGTCGGGATGTTCAAGGAGTTCAGACAGGAGGTGATTAGCCTCGTCAAGTTTGCACTCGGCGCGCGCGCCGAGTGCTCGACGCCGGCCGTCCCAGTCACCGCTGCCCCAGCCCTAGGCGAGGACGCCCCCGTCAGGCGACCGGGGAAGGAAGTAGCGGAGGAAGGCAGCGAGCGAGATCTCCCAGGGAGAGCCTCGTTCCTCGGCTCGGCGAGTGCGGGAAGGCCCGGCGAGATGGAGGCGCGAGACCGCACGACTCACCCTGCGAGTAGAGGTAGTCCTTTCAGCGAGCTGGTCTCGTCTGCCCCAGTTCCAGAGGGGTTTCGCGAGCCAGAGATGTCCTACTAAACCGGCATGGATGATCCTGAGCAACATGTCCAACAGTTTGAAGATGCAATCTCGACCATATAAATGACCGACCACTTCAAGTGTCGGCTCTTCGTCGTCACTCTCAAGGGAAGAGCTTTGCTTCCTCCTGAGCAAGACGGCGGGCCTCATCCTTGTCATCGACGAGCTTTTTGAGCGAGGTGGAGTTCCGCTCCAACTGCGTGCACCGCCTGCCCACCATGTGAGCCAGCTCTAGGCCACGGAGCTAGGCCCGCGTGCTCTCGTGCACGAGAACTCATGTGGCCTCATCAAAAATCGCGGCGTCCTCCCGCACATAGAGGCCCAAAGAGAAGGCATAAGCCTCCCCGCTAATGGTTTTCTGCTCCAACCAGCTCGGCAGCAGGGTGGAGATAGAGGCTCGGTTCGCCTCCTTGTCCCACTAGAGGTGGGGCTCGCCGAGCTCGTCCAGATGTCGTTCGTTGTAGCCAAAGTTGTGGTGCCCTCTCGGCACAGGCTTAGCGGCGGGCACCTGTCCTCGCGACCTGGAGGTGTCGGCCGCCTCGCCAGGAGGGCTGCCGGTCGAAACGCTCGGGGTGGCGGGCTCTTCAGTTTGTTGGACTGTCGGAGCCTTGCCTTTCTCCCGGGTTACGGGAGGTGCGCCGCCCGCCGTCTTCGGCTTTTTGGGCGGCGGCAGACGTTGTTCGCGGGTGGTCCGCTTCTGGGTAGCGAGGGTCGGGGCCTCGCGATGTGCGGCAGCCGCCGCCTCGGCATGGGCGAGCTCGTCGGAGGCGGCTCAAGCACTCTCGTAAGGAGGGTGCGAGGGAATGTCTCGCTCACCTGCGAAAAGAGGGTTAGGGCAAAGAAGAAAGAATGGGCTAAGTGAAAAGGGTAAAGTGCGAGTAGCTTACCTCCCTCAGGCGGGACGGGGGCGAGGCTATCCACGTTCCTGCGGAGGAACACGACTTCAAAGTTCTTCCCTTGGAAGAATCCGCACAACTCGGCTTCGTGGCCCCCAGGCTAGGGGCGGTAGCTCGCCTCGTTGAGTTGTATCAGCGAGAAAGGAACGTTGTCGAAGTCGCCTTTGACGAAGACAAACTTCCTGAGCCAATTATGGCTCTTGTTCACCATCTCGCGCACCTTGACATAGGTGCTGGAGAAATAGGCAGTCTCATCCTTGTTCGCCCGGAAGGAGAACAACTTGCGGAAGACCGCAAGGCTGAACGAAAACCGCTCCTCCCGCAGGTAGCAAGCGAACCCGACCACGGCGGCCATCAAATTGGGAGTCATCTAGCCAGGGACGACCCCAAAATACTTCAGTGCCAGCCTGACCTTTGGCCATAGGGGCAGCCGAAGGACCGAGTCAAATTGGGCAATGGGGATGGCGAGCTCCCCGACGGAAAGATCATTGATATTCTCTTCCTCTCCAGGCCGCTTCGCCTCAAAGCCGGGTGGGATGAAGTCGCCGACAACTTCGACGAATTCGACTTTGGTGGTGGCGGCGCAGGAGAAAGAGTAGTCGGAGAAGGTCCAGACACACTTGCTTCACCCCCAGCATCTCCACCACTGCCGCCCATCTCGCGGACAAATAACTAGGCGGGACGCTGGAGTTCTCGCAAAGAGGAGGCGGGTAGGGAGTCGCAGGAAGGGGAGAAGGAACGGAAGGTCTTAAATACGGTAGAGAGGAAGGAGCGACAGGGCCTATTTATAGGAAAGGAATGGGCGGGAAAACGTCCCATCGGCGGGAAATGTGCGGATAGCAAAAATACGCCATGACGCTTCGACTTCCGAGCCGTCACTAGTTCCCGCCAGCTCGCCACGACCCTACTAGAGTTACGCAGCAGCGAGCCGCGCAGACTCGCGTCGGCTCGAGTGGCGGGCAAGGGCATCTCGTCCGCATTAGCCTAGAGAAAGCTAAGAAGTGACAAACTACGAAAATAATATACAACAAACATAAGCTCGTCAGCGGGCGAGAAGTCCCAAATATTTACAAATAAGGAAGAGTTCGATGCGCCCGAGAAAAGATGAATCAAGTTCATGGCCCTATCGCACGGGCTGATCCAAGATACAGGTGTGATCTGTGCCTGCCGGCCGATAGCGAGGAAGGGGTGGGTGGTTCAGTATTGAATCCACTTCCACCTACCCCGCCCTCGCGCCGCGAAACGGGGCGGCACGAGAGGATAAAAGTACTCGCAAACCGCCAATAGTTCCCGCTGAGACAGGTCAACCTGCTCCGTGGCGTGCCTGAGCCTTTCCTCCGCTCGCGTAATGTGCACCCCCGGAGAAGTCGTCCCTTCGCCATCAAGTGGGCGCCTCATGCCCTCCAGTACCGCAAACCGCTCCTCCACCTCGGCCTTATCCTCATCCACCATATCGCAAACCTCTTGTAACATCAGGGATTGTTTCTGGAATAACCGTATCACCTGCTTCTTCATCTCCTCAGCGTCCTGCAGGTCGCCCAGGTATTTCGAGATGTGGTCCGCAGAAGGGGGAGGCGAGTATCCCCCGCTAATGTCAACATCGGAGAAGATCGCATTAAAGCCTGCAAAAGTAGGAAAGATCAGAAAAAGCAAGCGGTCACAAGCAAGCAAGCTAACAAACTCACCGGGGGTCGGCACGTCCCCCGCGCTGGTATGCGGGTGGGAGGAACCTGGCTCGACCTGGAAGACCTCGCCTTCGAGAGCCGCAAAAGATTTCCCTAGCTCGAGGCGGGTTTGCAATGGAGGAATCGCGGGAGGGGCAGGCCCCAGGGTCAAAGGGCTGGCGACCCGCTCAGTTATCCGCGGGGAGGAATGCCCCAGTTCCATTCTACCGTCTCTGTCATCACTGGGTGCCTCCTGCAAAAAAGAGATTAGAAGCGGAGTAACAAATCAGGAAAGAGGCCTGCATACCTCATGGGCGGCCTCGGCACTGACCGCCGAACTGGATGCAGGGGCGCCGTTCGGGGGAGACCGCCTGATCATCTTCCCCTTCTTCGGCCTAAAGACGGAACCGGGTGATCCACACGCCAGCCAAGGAGCACATTGAGGACCTGCACCCGCGTCCCCACCCTTGCGGCCGCTAGGCGCGCTCGCATCTCTTCTGACATGGGCATCACTCAGCTACAGTTCGCAATGAAGGTAAAAGAAAGAAGACGAGATTTTTCCCGTAGGCTTGGTGACATATTTATAGCATATTGGTGGGACCCACCAAATATTCCCTCCAGCTCAGCAAGCACTCACCGAACACGTGAGGTTGGATGATTCATTCCGAGCTTTGTCAAGCTCAAAAAGAGCGGAGATTGTGTACAACTCAGTGTTCGCCGAGTGGGACCACCAGGCAGGCGAGCGTGCTAGGGCAGTCTCCCCGCACCCGCCAGCAGACGAGCGAGCTAGGGCAGCCGGCCCGCACCCGCCATGCAGGCGAGCGAGCTAGGGCAGCCGGCCCGCACCCGCCAGGCAGGCGAGGGGGCTAGGGCAGCCGGCACGCACCCGCCAGGCAGGCGAGCGAACCAGGACCACGAGCCCGCTTCTGCCAGGAAGGGCGGGCGAGTCGCGCGAGCCAACTCACGCTCACCTAACGATAGCGACGAGTCGCGTTCGACAGCCCGCGTCCGCCCAGGCTAGTGGCGAGCTGGTCCCGATTTCCCCTAAGAGTGGGGTGCTGGCATCACGTGGCTAACCTAATTAGGTTTGCATATAGCCGTTCCAAATAGCAGAGGTGCGCTGTTGGCAGACCAACTTCAAAAAATTATAAATAGACTCGAGGGGGTACCTCAGAAAGAATGCTTACTTGTGCCCTGGTCTTCTTGCGTTTTCTGAGGTATCCTTAGCTCAACACTTGGCTAAGGAGAGGAAGCGCTCTAAGATCTTCCGGGTGTGTGGTGGGACCTCCGTGTTGGAGCCTTGGGTTTGTTCCTTGTGCTAAGTCTTTGGTCGTTTAGCTCGTGAGAGAGAAGTGTGCGATCACCCCTTCCCCAAGGATCAAACTCCACAGAGACCGATTTTTCAGTTTCAACAAAGAGCATGAGGAAGTAGCATCCAGATAGTACAGGCCGTCGCGATTCCTACCACTGTCAATGATCCGTTTCGTACCCAGTTCCTGAAAACAAAAGAATCAATGAGTAAGGTTGCTAATAGAAACAAGACTGCGAAGAAAATAAGGGACATGCAGAACAAAAGAAAGAGACAGAGAGGAAGAGCATTAAATGTTGCCCTTGCCCGCAATAGTGGACAAGGTACCATTAGCGAAGATAACCTTGTCCTTACCAGACAAAGGAGCATAAGAAGAGAAACCTGAGGAGGAGTCAGTCGTCTGATCGAGAGCTCCCGAGTCAATAATCCACTCAGACGGGATAGTCGCAGCAACATTGACACTGGGCATAACAACAGTAGCAAAGGAAGTAGAAGAACCACTCAGGGAAGTGTCTGACTGGGAGTGTATGAGGCGACGGAGAGGATCCAATTCCAACGTGGTAAGATGTCCTGGGATAAGACCACGAGGATCGTGATGAACCACGGTGGAGTAAGCAGCATCGGGAGGGTGAGAACCATTCTGACGGTATCCCCCTCGTCTTGGGCCACGTCCACGTCCTCGACCACGGCCGGATCCAGGTGGAGCAAGGTGAGGATGGACCTTGAAGCACACGTCCCGAGTATGGCCCCTGCGACCACAGTGCTCACAAGTAGGAACAACATTGGTCTGGTTGGAGCCACCACGACCGACACTAGTAAAGACAGAGTGATCAGAAGGAGGAGGGGCAGACGTGCTGAGGGACCTCCGACGGTCTTCGTCGCCAAGAACCATGTTAAAGGCCTCCCGAAGAGATGTGGGGAGACCGATGTAGAATATTTGTTCGGACCATATCCATGTCCATGCTCAAACCCAGCAGAAACACATGTAGACGAAATCGTTCGTCCCTCTTCTGCAACAGGACTGCATCGGCAGTACAGGCGGGCGTAAACTGATCGAAATAATCCAATTCTTGAGAGATACGCTCAAACTCAGAGAAGTAGGTTGACACCGTCATGGATCCCCGTCGTAACTCCAGTATACGACGCGTCAGCTCATATATCTGAGTGAAATTTCCAATCTGAGAGTACGTCTTGCACGCTTGAGCCCAGATCTCATATGCAGAGTCCATTAACATATAACTCGGGTATACCTTTGGGGACATGGAATGAAGAAGTCGGGAGACCACCAGGAAATTTTCCGAGTACCAACGCTGCCAGGTAGGATCACCCAGAGAGGGTGCCACCTTAGTTCCATCAATGTATCCAAACAGCTGATGACTGCGAATGACATACTGAGCTGCACGAGACCATTCCAGATAATTTGTCCCATCTAAGGGAATAGTGGTGATCTTCAAAGAGCCAGGATGGCCAGAGGGCCGCTGGGGGTCACCCATCCGGGAAGCCACAACACTCGGCGATGAAGAACCAACCGTAGCCGAAGAATCATCCATGAGGAAAAAACCGGAACAAAAAAATATCAGACGATTACAGGATCAAAAGAACACCATCACAATAGATCTCTATCTGGACTTGGCACCGAAAGAATGGAAAGGCATACAGCAGCAAGGCACAGAACCAAGTTGAGCCATCATCAAGACCAAAATCAGGACACAAAACAGCAGCAGGGCACGACAAGAGGTCCGAGAAGACGGAGCAGCAGGAGCTTCCGGGACGACAGGCCCGTCACAGGAGCTACCGGATCTGAAATAGCAGTCGCTGGATCTACCGGATCTGCAAGAGCAAGAACGGCATGCGTTGGATCTGCCGGCGCTAAAACCATCGTATCAAGAACGGGAACGGTGGAACAAAACACGCATCATGAGGGGCAGACGGCTCCTTCAACGTGCTCATATGCCGGTGGGGGAGCCGCTGCTCACCATGGACTGGGAGACAAAACGACAAAAGGAGGCGTCGGGCGGAGCGGTGTTGCGCGAAGCGTCGAACGAAGCATGGAGCGGCAACGGGGTCGAACGAGAGAGATATACGCGGGATCGGGATTAGGTCGACTCACGTTTTTCCCCCTAATACCAAGTTGAGACATGAAATCAAAAATAATAATGACACTAAACAACCCTATACTCTTATATATAAAGTAAGGGAAAAAAACACATACAAGACTAAAACACCCTTATGAGTGTTAAAATACAAACAACGCATACACATATAAACTGACTTGATTTCAACTAGCCGCACGATGCCTCCTTGTTTCTCGCATTGGGTTTTCTCTGCTGAAGCTTGGAAAGTGGGCAAAGGCTCGATCTTTCTACTCTCCTCCTTCGACGGAGCTTGTGCCGCCTCTTCTCCCTCGACGACGGCCGCAACCAAAGTTCCAACGCCAATATGGGTGTTTTCTGCTCTGTTTCTATGTGGCCTTGGGTTGGGCTGAGTCTTCTTCTCTTTATAGTAAGTTCTCTTCTCCTCCCTCTCCTCCCTTCTTCTATAGTTATATTTCTTATCTTCTACCTGCGATTTATAATTTCTGTCTTGATTCAAGGGCTGAATTTATAGTTTCTGTGATGAGAATTAGGCTGTGTTTGGTAACCCGTTTTCGCCGGGCGATTGGAGCAAACGCCGCCGGACGGCGGGAAAACAAACGGCCTCCGGCGGCGTTTGCTCCGTCTGCTCCCGCCGCACCCTGAAGAACGGAGCAAAAAGCTCCGTCTGGAGCCCCTCCTTCCCACCTCCAGTTCGAACTCTCGGGTTCCACCCGCTGTTTCCTCCTGCCACCACCGAATCAAAGGAAGCCTTAATAGAGGTTGTGTTTGGGCTTGGACTTCTCAGCTTTATATTGATCCTGTTACACTTACTGATTTTTCTACATATGTCCGGTTGTAGATTTGAGCTTAGTTGTTATTATAGCTGCTGTTTAAGGGTTTTGGTGTTTTAGGGGATTTTTCCTCTTACTTCGAAAAATCTGAATAGGATTTTATCATTATTAATGGAATGCTATTAAGGTTGTTTGTGTTATGGGTCTCGAGCACCGAGCCCTTTATTTTTATTATTATGTCTTTATGTCATGTTTTAATTATGATATTTATGTGAGTGTTAGGAGTTGTGAGTGTCCTAATTATTTGTAGCCTATATAAAGGCATGAGCATTGTATGCATGAGAGCTATGAATGAAAGTATTCTGTCTTCTTGGCCTCTAAGAGATTTCGGAAGCTCTCTCTTCTCCTTGAGCACGCTTCGCTTAGGCAGCCGCGGTTCCGGCTCCGTAGTATCTCTGCCATCCCCCACCTTTGATCACTACTCTGACACCACACAGAAGTAGGCCGACGACATCTGGTATCATAGGCAGCGGTCCTATCAACTGTGTCATCCACTGTCGATGTTCCCCCACTGACCTATCCCCAGCTGACAACCCTTTCGCTGTCTTTCCCACTTCATCGAACCCTCCGCTTCATCATCTTCCGCTCAACACCATCCAGCAATCGCTCACCTCTGCTGACCCTGCGCACAGCTTACTCAAGATTCCCACTGCTTCCTCTGAGCAGTTTCCTCCCAGCATGCCTCTGTGCACTCAATCCCTGTCGCTCGACGCCTTCCCAATCTGCCGCCCCCTTCCCATGCTCGCCGAACCTTTCTCCTCTGAAACCTCCCACAACTCCTCCATCGTCGCCTTCTCTCGAGCTGCACACGCCACCAATTCCTCCACCCTCGCCTTCTCTCGAGTTGCACACGCCACCAATTCCTCCACCCTCTGACCGCTTCCCTCGAGCCTCCTGCACCAATCCTTTTTTTCTCGAGCCCCGCGCCTCTCTCACCATATTCTTTATCGAGCCCCGCAATTTTTCAAGTTGTGTAAAGCCTGAACCGGTTCGCCTTCCCACGCGCGTTTGGCCCAGCGCATCTTATTGAGAAACCCACCCGCTAGCCTAGCGCAACACTCCTTATTAACCTACCCACCAGTCCAGCGTAACACAAGCAGACCGCACCTGCCAGTCCAGCCCAGCACAAAATTACCTCCTCACTCTGCTAGCTTCTGCATCGTCCGATTGGAGTGTGTTTTTGCCATCATTGGACGACATTGCGGCTCTCGTGGCCATTCCAACTCATCCGACTCGGCGCAATCAGACCACCCTGTCACTTGCTCCTCTCGCACCTTACCTCTACTATGGGTGACTCGTCTGATCAAATGAGTCAAATGATGTTCATGTTGCAGGCCGTCATGGCGCAGTAAGCTGCCCTCACAGACCTTCATCAGGAGGTCATTACTGCACTCTTCAAGCGCATTGATGCACTTTCTACTGCCCCATCACACGATCAAACAAGAAGCAGTCAGGCACCACCACTTATCCACCACGTGCCGCCGCCACTGACCGTTCAAGAGCCACTGACGCCAACCCTCGTGCACCCCGACGTTATTATTGTGCCACGCTACACTAGGTTGGACTTTCCAACCTATGATGGGAAAATTGATCTTTTGGGCCGGCTCACCAAGTGTGAGCAAATCTTCGGCCACCAACAAACTCCGGCAACAGACCGAACATGGTTATCAGGATCGCGATCCAGATTTTGTAAATTGATCCTGATCACACCTAAGATCTAAATCGGCACATCTATGACTGGGATTGTGATGCGGATCTTAGGATCTTTAGGATCGCGATCCTGATCTGATTCTACCGGTATGGCCAAAGGTAACTAGAAACATGTTCAACCCTATCCTGATCCCATTCAATCGGTCTAACGCTCATAACTCATTGTTTAACCTTATCCCAATCCCGCCCTCATACCCCGTCACAGAATCATATCATGTTGTTTTACTGTATCTCAAGTGTTGATTGTCGACTGCAAATAGAGGCCAAAAGCGGCTTATTCGGTCGCTTTCAGTCCAGATTTGTTTTTATTGCTACTAAACATTGAGTGTCTAATCTGAAACTGAAATTGAACTTAGTATAATATTATCTTTTTGATTTAGTTATTCAAAAAATTTAATATAGTTATTCACATACTACTCAATTTATTGATTTTTTATTAATTGAGCATGTAATTTAATGATACAAAATTCAATTTAATTTTTTTAGTCTTGATTTATGAATTTTATAGGATCTTGCGATCCTCGATCCGATCCAACGTCAAAACGATCTCATCTAGGATCTCGATCCTGACAACCTTGAGACCGAATGCATCTAGCATACTTCCACAAACTCGACTTTGTTTTTTTGTGGGCTTCACGACTCCTCACCGACAGACCGAATCTGACTTGGGAAGACTTCAAGCAGCTCTGCAACTTGCGTTTTGGACCTCCTATCCGCAGCAAACCCCTCGGCGAACTCACATCACTACGACAAACGGGGTCCGTGGACGAGTACATAGAGCAATTTCAACTTCTTTTAGCGCATGTTACTCTTTCCCCGGATATGCAGGTCGCCATTTTCACCACTGGACTTCGCGACCGCCTGCGAATGGATGTAGAATTTGAGGCCCCTACAGACTTGGTGATTGTTATGAGTCTAGCCAGACTCAGCGATCATCACCTCCAGCTAGCACAGGAGGCCTACCCGCCTACCAACAACATGGTTCAACAAGGCCGTACCGAGGGCCCTCCACCCCCACCGGTTCGCCGATTATCTCAGGCCGAGATGTTGCGACAACGCGCACAAGGATTATGTTTAAACTGTGACGAGCAATTCACTCGCGGCCACGGATGCAAGAGGCCTTTCTACCAGCACGTCGAAGACGCTGACGAGGAGGGCAACGGGTAACGGTTCCGTCACCAGGAAGACCTCGTTCGAGCTTGAGGGCAAGCTCGATGTGAGGGGCGGAGATGTTATGGATCTCGAGCACCGAGCCTTTTATTTTTATTATTATGTCTTTGTCTTGTTTTAATTATGTTATTTAGGTGAGTGTTAGGAGCAGTCATTATTTGAATGTCCTCCGATATATCCGACATATCTTCCGGCATGTCATTTTTTAGTGGAAACGATATGTTTTTCTAAAAAATAGATTGTCCTTTTGTAAAATATAGGCCGACATGTCCGACTTTTTTCGAGATATTGGCCGACACGACTTTTAAATATATCATCTGCTATTTTATTTTATGTTATATTTGCAGACAAACATCATATGTTTAAATCATCTATGAATATTATATTATGTATGTTTAAATCGATTAGACTTATTGTTTCAAATTTGTAACGTTTTATTCTTACAACCAATTTTGTATAATTGTTTCACAATTTTTTTATGAAATTTAAATACATTTATTAGGTGATTGTTTGCATGTTTTTAATATAAATTTATAAGTTTGAAAAGACTTATAATAAATCAATTATTTTTACTTTTAAATCTTCTTTATTTGCGATAAACTTATTGTTATCATAATAAAATTACTGTATAGTATTAAATATATTTAACAATATATCATTTTGTATTTGTTAATAATAGTTTTTCTTAGATACTGTTTGAATTTATTTTGTAATATAAATGACTCATTTTTTATCTATTTATTATATTATTTTTCTATTTTTATAACATATAATTATATTTAGTATACAATACTATACATAAAATAAAAAATTTATTTATAAGATATGAAAATCCGATATTTTAAAATATCTTTGAAATATCTCTGACTTTCGACATCCGACATTTAAAAATTCAATCTGATATGTCGCCAACATCCGATATTTAAAACATTGGGAGTTGTGAGTGTCACTATTATTTGTAGTCTATATAAAATGATGCATCCTCTGTAGTATTCAAAAATGTGCGACGTTATCAGACGTTATGGATCTTTTATTTTTATGCACTTATTTATTGATTTGTACCTTTGTTGTGCACCTGTTTTTATTTGAAATTGTTTGGCTCATCGGTTTTACCGTCCGATTAGACCCTGAATAAATAGGACCGGTAAATTTGGTAGTTATGACGGTAGAGGCAAGCAAAATTATTTAAGTGGATCGCATAAAATAAAACTAAGATATGGGAGCAAGGATACGGTGATGTTACTGTAGAGGGAACTCGGTCTGCCCAAATTTTGTCGCGTAGGAGTGGAAGGCTCTTCCTTGATAGGTTGCCGAAAAATGGTGTCTAACTTGACGGCAACCGCTTGTCGAAGAACAAATTAGACTAGATTATGACGCATGACAAACCTATAGGTGACAGATTAATGACGCCCTAACCCTACATGTAATGCAAAGCCCGACGGATAATTCAAATTAAGCAATAAATAATTTAATCACGCGCACATGATTATAACAAAAGCATAATAATTCGTTTAAGCAAGCGGATTAGGCTTTCCTCCGCGTGGAGGGCCAAATCAAGAGCACGCGGAGAATAAACCATGCAAATCACAATAATAATCTAAAACAAACAACTACTATTCCGGAAATCCAAAAAAACATGAAATCCAAAATCTCATATATTAATATTGCGAATTTAAGTTTCGTACAAGTAAATACTCACAAAAACATGGGGGTTGCCCAAGGTGTAGAGATCCAGTGAAGCATGGTGCAATGGAGACGATCCGGAACGGAAACAAGGGCTGGTTGGGTAGATCCGGCTGTAAGGGGGCGGATTCGGGCTGTGGGAGAGTAGATCTGGTTGTAGGGAGGCGTATCCGGGCGGTGGGGACAGATCTGAGCGAAGGGGAAGCTTGTGATGGTTCCACGGAGGGAGGGGAGGACTGGATGTGGCGGTGTGCTGGAAATGGGGAGGAAATGGTCAGCGGTTGGCTGGAATCAGGGGAAAACAGGGACAGCGACCTATTTTGGGGGTGGACGGACTGGATAGGAGGGGCGGCGGCTTGTGGGGGAGTGGGCTGGAGGGAGTTGTGATGGGGCGGTGGCTGGACAGCAAGAAGGAGAGTGTAGAGGGGCGGGCGACTGCTGTTGGAGAGGGGAAAAGAAGGGTTGCAGACGACTGAAAAAAACAGCAAGGCAGTAGGGAGGCTGGAGGCTGCTACGAGAGGCTTTGGGAGGGGCGGTAGAGGGGTTAGAGGTTTGGAAAATTAGGCTAGGGTTAGGTATTATCTTGGAGAGGAAGATAAGCGCCTAGGAGTCGTCAACTAGGATTTCACGGAGTCGGCACCGTGCGGTGATGGCAGGATTCCGGGTTTTGCAATCTCCAAAATCTACAATAGCCTCCAAGTAGCCCCTTACACATTTATTTATAATAAAAAGATATTAGGGCATCCCACCATCAATGGCTATGATTGGTCGGAGATGGGATAGCCCGATTACGTCAAAACAAAAGCCAAAATAACAATATAATATATGAAATTGACTGCAAGCGACGACACGGACGCATCCGTAGAGTCGGATCATCGACCCGGATACGCCATATATGGTAAGTAGCTAATCAGCCCCCAACGAGCCCAAAATTCGTCCTCCACTGCGGGTCCGCGTCTCCGTTCCCTATCATATTAGATAGTGGTGTCTACAATATTATATGACATCTATAAATGTATATTGAAGTAGAGTAATATACTCATATGTGTTTGCACTCCTATATAGATGTATATGAGGAATTGGGATATGACTATGTATCAATATATTTTTAATGCAAGAACTTTTTTGTACATTTTTGCACTCATTCTGAATATGAATTACTGTGTTGCGAACTCTAAACTCAGATATGTGATGTATACTATAAATTATGGCGGTTTGTCGGTCATCACAAGTCATACGATACACATTGACTTCTCTGCTCTCTTTTATACTGACACCCACCCCAGTGAGGCAAACTCCTTCAATGCCACCCCGGGTTCCAAATTTTCTCAAAGAGTACCTAACTATCTTCAGTGAGCCATAGGGTCTACCTCCGACAAGATTCACACGATCGACAGATAACTGCGACATACTACGCTCGAGCACTGTGCCACTTTTATGCATCTCCAGTACTACAAAATAATGAGATCAAATGTTAAACAAGAAAAAACTCTAGACAGGTATCCAATTCAGGTGATACATGAATTCTTGGATGAATTGAAAGGAACCCACATCGTTTTCAAGCTTGATCTTTGTGCAAGATATCATCAGACCACAGTGCAGCCAAATGTTGTCGAGAAGACCATACCTCAGACATCACGACGATCACCATAAGATTTTGATTATTCTTTTCGGGCCAACCAATGCTCCATCCACATTTAGCCCACCATGCATGATATGTTCTGCCCTTATCTTTGTAAGTTTGTGGTGAGTTCAGATGACAATTTGGTGAACAACTGTTCTTGGCAGGCTTCTTTGCAAGAACATCATTTATGCATGATGCTTAACCTCTTGGCCCTCCATAAGATTTGTGTTAATTACAAGAAGTTAATTTCTGGACAAGAACAGATTTACAACCTGAGACATCGTATTTTGAGAGATGTAGTGTCTATGGATCCCTACAAAGTCCCAAAATTTTGGAGTGGCTAAACCCTAGATAGGTGCGGACAATTGTGATACTTGGGCCTCACCAGACACTACAGTTGTTTCATGCATCATCATGCAATCTTACTCCACCTCTTACCTCTTTGTTCTGCAAGGACTCAGGCTGCACCTTCTGTTGGATGGATGTGGCTTAGGTTGCCCTCATCACCCTCCAGCAAAAACCCTAGTGATCGACAACCTTCATTTTAGCGGTGCCATAGTTTACCAAATCTTTTATGATGGAAAGTGGAGCTTCCTTGACCGGGATAGGAACAGTAATAATGTAGGAAGATCACCCCATAGCTTATTTCAACAAGGCTCGGTCCTCCAAATCATGGATGAAAATCCTCCTATAACATTGAGGTTTGTGCTTTGGTTTTTTCCATATACCATTGACAGATTAGAGAGAGGGGGCGGAGATTTGGGGGAGAGATTAGAGAGAGAGTAGAGAGGAGGGAGAGGGAGAGAGGAGAGGGGGGAGAAGGTGGTGGACGATTTGGGGGGAGAGTAGAGAGAGAAAGAGAGGATAGAGGGGTGGGACCCACTTCAATAAATACAAATAAAAATCAAAACATGAACGGATGCGGGCACAGCCCGCCTGGATGCACTCATGTAGGGCCGGAGGCCCGTGTCGTTGCACTCACGTGGAGCCGGAGGCCCGTGCCGTTGCACTCACATAGAGTCGGAGGCCCGTGCCGTATCACTTGTGTGTGTGTAATTATATATTAAAACATTGGTCATACACTCATACTTGAGTAATGAGACACATTCCAAGGCAACTGCAATCATCATGGTTGCTATGAAGCACAAAATATTTACTGAACTAGGGGTGCAAGTTGAGTTGAGCCGGCTCGAAAGCTCGATGAGCCGGCTCGAAAAAAGCTCGACTCGAGCTCGAGCTTGTGGAGCTCGAGCTCGAGCTCGATTACGAGTCGAGCTCGAGCTTGTGGAGCTCGAGCTCGAGCTCGACAAGCTCGAGCTCGATTACGAGTCGAGCTCGAGCTCATCTAGTGTTGTTCATGAGCATGCGAGCTTTTTATTTATACATTTAAAAAAATAATAACAAAAATAATAAGAAAATAAAGTTCATGAGCTAAAAAGGTCGCGGGCAGCTCGAGCTCGAGCTCGCGAGCTCGATAAGTTGGCATTGAGATCAAGCTCGAGCTGGGATAAATGAGTTCGTCGAGCTCGAGCTCGAAATTAAAAGCTCGAGCTCGAAATGAAAAGCTCGAGCTCGAGCTCGAGCTCGAAATGAAAAGCTCGAGCTCGAGCTCGAAATGAAAAGCTCGAGCTCGAGCTCGAGCTCGAAATGAACACCTCGAGCTCGAGCTCGAAATGAAAACCTCGAGCTCGAGCTTGGAAATTTTGTCAAGCTCGACTCAAGCTCGACTCATTTGCACCCCTATACTGAACAAACAATAAATAACTCGGACAAGCAAATATTGGGAACTTACCATGAGGCCACCAAAGAATCCATCAAGTATGATCCTGCTCCAAGAATCAAAGTAGTTACCGACAGAGAATTTGGCCTTAAACAAAAGCCCCAAGGAAGTGACACCCATGATTAATAAGTAGAATACAAAGCCTGTTAAGCCTGTGAAACCCCAAATTCCAGCAATCACTCCACCCATGATGGATAAAAAGGTACGACTGCAGAAGAACACTTCCATCAGACTGCATAATTAGCCCAATAAGATTCTAAAATAAACAGAGAATGATAGCCTTGTGGAAACATTGGCCAAATATTTGACTGAAATGACTCAAACGACTATAAGAAATCATTCTTATTTAACCAAAGAAGTGAAGGGAAAAAATTGTAATTTTAACCTTCAAAATTTTTTCAGCTACAATTTACAATCCTATTTTTAATTAAAAAATTATAACTAAAGTAAGTGATAGTCGAATAAAGGAAAATATAATAAAAAAAAAATAAGGACGGTAAAGCAGACTAGTATCGAAGTAGAAAAAAACAAGTGTGTGCAAGTTGCAGAAGCAGGGAATTGCACAAATGCCCTTCAGATGCTTATACAATTAAAGAACATCTCAATAAATATAGCATTATAATTAACAGACAGGAAAAATAAAATATGCTCAGAAAAAATCATACGTGAAATTCAGTGCAATCCAATAGCATAGTTGTTAAAAGCTCACGACACATCAAGACGCAATGGGGTCCTAGAGCCTACGCGAAGGAGGGGGCCAAACAAAGGCAAGACACAATGTTAGGTTCTCGGCCAAATTCCAAGAAAAATCTGGCAAAGGGGAGGGCCGGCGGAGGTGAGGGAGAGACGAAATCCTATGAGGGAGGAGAGAGGATTAGAGGGGGGGGGGGAATTAAAGAGATAAAGAAAACATAAAATTCATTCTTCTCTTATAGTTACATGACCACAATGACCCTATATATAGGCGTCGATGGCATAATTGTAAATAACGTAAACATACAACAAAATATTAAAAAACTTAAACGCTACGACACGACTTGATACAACACGACTCTAAACGTGATTCAGCATATAATTGAATAATAATAATAATTGACGGCAGATCTGTAACACTCCATCCGTCCTTCAAAACGAGCTTGCCTTCAAGCTCGTATACCAGGCGGGTGGCCGGATTATCTGGCACCATGACCTCCCGTCAGAACAAGGCCCGGTAGCGCATAGCAGCGACAACGGTGATGGCGAGTAGTGGTGGCGCCATCGGCAAGACGGGCGACAGAATTAATGGCCTCCACAAGGTCGGTGGAGCGGTGGTGAGCAACAGCCCCAAGAATGTCAAAAATGTGACAGCCACAGGAACGGGTCAGCCGGAGTTAACGGAGCGCGGGGCGGCAGAAGAGGCGGCAATGTAGCTGGTGGAAGCGGTAAGGCAGGGGCCGAGAGAGCAAGATCCGGGAGAGGAGGCGGTGAGATGGCCGGAGGGGGCGGCGAGACCGGGGTCGGCGGAGTAAGAGCTGATAGAGGAGGCGGCGAGTTTACCGGAGGAGGCGGAGCGGGTGACCGGAGAGGTGGCGGAAGCGGTGGAGCCGTGGAGGGCCAACCACCGTGGAGAGAGGTGGTACATCAGCGGCCGGTGCGCTTTCGACTGCGGGGCGGAGGGGCAGGTTGGTGTTGTAGAGGAATGTTGGGGGCGACATGACCGGATAACTCTCGCATGATGCAGGAGACAGCCGTGGTGGAGGCGACCTAGGGCAGGGAGCCTCGTGGGGGGTTGCAAAGGTTATCCCGTCGAGAGAGAGGAGACGATCGACTTTGGTGTGGAGAGAGGCGCATGTGGCCTGAATTTGTGCAGCGAGGGCAGAAAAATCCAGCAGAGGGCTAGTGTCCGAAGACGACAAGAAGAGCGGCACGGGAGCGGTCAGTTGGGCGGAGACCATGGGGCCAAGGATGTAAACTAGAGATGATGTCGGCCGATTGATGTGTAGAAAGGGGTAGATCTGGCGAGGGGGCGGATTTGATGAAGACGGCGGCAGAACCCAAGTGTTGTGTCCGGTTGGGGTGTAGAAAGGGTGGAGTGCAAGTCGACGGCACGCGTCTCCACGACAGCATTCCTATGACAATTTGCGGACAGCTGCGACGTGTGATGAGGCTATTTTGCCGCAGATCGACGAATTGTGTCGCACAGGTGTGGAAGTGGAAAGCTGCGGAAGGCAGAACCTTACGGAAGTCGGTGGATGGGAAGTTGCGAAATCGGAAGTCCGCAACTTGGCAGAATCAGAAGTTCGCCTGCGGTCCGGGAGGCGGATCGGCGGGGACCTGCTGTAGGGAGGCTCGAGGACGCAGCAGGTAGCGGAACCCTGCAAACTGGCGGGATTGCGTGATCCTGCAATAGACGGGAACGGAAACGGCGAGAAACGGCCGCGTGAATACGCGAGTCGGCGGAATACGTGATTCGGCGGGTGCCCGTGGTGACAATCGAAAAAATGGCGGCAAGTTGGCGGGCAGTGCGGCAGCTCGGACCAATTGTTAGGTTCTAGGGCAAATTCCAAGAGGAATCCGGCAAAGGGGAGGGCCGACGAAGGTGACGGAGAGATAAAACCCTAGGAGGGAGGAGGGAGGAGGGAGGATTAGAGAGTGGAGATTAGAAAGATAAAGAAAACATCAAATTCATTCATCCCCAAGAGTTGCATGACCATAGTGACCCAATATATAGGCGTCGATGACATAATCGTAAATAACACAAACATACAACAAAATATTAAAACACTTAAACGCTACGACACGACTCCATAAATGCGACTCAGCATACAATTAAATAATAATAATAATTGACGGCGGATCTGTAACACACAACCACAGCGCATTGTAAATGATCATCATCAAACATCAATTCATCTTTTTTATCATATTTTTCATCCATTTTACTCATCAACCATTCATTATTATCATATATATCTCTTAAAATAAAATTAATGCAATCATTTGCATCATATCTAAGTGATTAAGTCTTAACGGCCATATGTTACAAACTCTAAATCATTTGTAAGTTGTTGAGCTATCACATTATTCTTTCTTTTGAAAAAAAATTTACAACAAAAATTTTTCTCATACCCAATTTTTTTGCTCCAAAAGTGCAATTAAGGCGCATGAAGGCGCAAAACACTGAGTTTGGTGAACCTTGAGCCTTAGGCATGCCTTTAAGAGCATAATCAAATAGAACAACACCATTAAGGTTTTTAGGAACACAATTAGATTATTTTTGTAGAGAAGGAAAAAGCCAACCTTGTATATATGTTCACTTGTATAAAATACAAAGAATGAGTACAAATATATAGATGAGAGAAAGAGAGAGGAAGGTCATATACATGATGTGGGACTAAAGAGGAGAGAGAATAACAAAAAAAATACATAATGGGCCTAGACTAAATGGCATTTTCTAACACTCCCCCGCAAGCTGAAGCGTATAGGTCATATGCACCCAGCTTGGACAAACACTAGTAAAACAAGGTACTTGATAAAGACTTTGTGAGAATATCAGCAACTTGATCAGTGCTCGGAACATGTTTTAATTCAAGTTTCTTCAATTGAACTTTCTATCGAATAAAGTGACAGTCGACCTCGATATGTTTTGGGCGCTCGTGAAACACCGGATTCTTTGCTATGTGTATGGCGGCTTGACTATCACAAAATAGAACAACAGATGAAGGAAGTTTTACTCCCAGATCAGTAAGGAGACTTTCAAGCCATGTGAGTTCTGAGACAACCGATGCCATCGATCGGTATTCAGCTTCCGCGGAGGATCGAGCGACCACGGCTTGTTTCTTACTTTTCCATGTAATGAGATGACCACCAAAATAAGTACAAAACCCACTGGTTGACCTCCGATCGTCCAGGGAACCGGCATAATCGGCATCAGAATAAGCGACCAATGCTGGAGCCGAGTTGGAGGTTTTGTAAACAAGCCCTTGACCCGGAGTTGCCTTAAGGTATCAGAGAATTCGTTCAACCGCCTGTAGATGAGAAACCCGGGGGGCATGCATGAACCGACTAACAACCCCAACTGCAAACGATATATCAGGTCTCGTGACCGTTAGGTAGATCAACTTTCCCACAAGGCGTCGATAGGATTCCGGGTTCTGGAGAAGCAAATCATCATCAGAGGCATGAGCACATAGTTTGTGATTTGCCTCCATCGGGGTATTAGCTGACTTGCAACCAGACTGGCCAGCGTCTTTGAGAAGATCGAGACAATACTTCCGTTGGGAGAGGACAAGCCCGTCCGACCGTCGTGCGATCTCAAGACCAAGAAAGTAGCGAAGATGCCCCAGGTCTTTGGTCTGAAACACGGTGCTCAGATGATGTTTGACCTCTAGAATCCCCTTTGAGTCATCCCCAGTAAGTAGGATGTCATCAATATAAACCAACAGAAGGACTGTTCCAGTTGCCCGGTGTCGGGTGAATAGGGAGAAGTCTGCAGAACTGCGAGTGAAACTCATGTCCCGAACCACCTTGCTGAACTTGTCAAACCACGCACGAGGGGACTGTTTGAGACCATAGATGGATTTCTTTAGAAGACACACACGAGACTCCCCCGTGGTCTCAAACCCGGGCGGTTGGCGCATGTAGACGGTTTCCTGAAGATCTCCATGCAAACAAGCATTCTTGATATCGAGCTGATGAAGGGGCCAGTGGAGGTGCACAGCCACGGAGAGAAGAACCGGAACGGTGTTGAGCTTAGCCACCGGAGAGAAGGTTTCCTCATAAGCAAGGCTCTCCTGCTGAGTGAATCCACGGGCCACAAGTCGGGCCTTCAGTCGGGCAATAGTGTCATCCGGAGCATGTTTGATGACGAAAACTCATTTACACCCAACAGGGTGCTGACCGGGAGGTAAAGGGACAAGGACCCAGGTCTGGTTGGCCCAAAGGGCCGTCATTTCTTCGTTCATGGCAGCCCACCATCCTGGATGTTGAAGCGCCTCCTGCACAGAGTTAGGGACAGAAACAGAGGATAAAGATGTGGCAAAGTGAAAAAGTGGCGGTGAAAGGAGATGTAGAGAGACATAATTCGCCATCGGATGAGCGGTGGATGCGGGAGCCGGAGCAGCAGGTAGTGGAGCATCAGAGGACGAAGCCGACTGCAGGGGGCAACGGGATGAGGAGAGCGACGAGAATAGACCCGGATAAAAGGTGGATGTGGACGGACCGAAGGCTGTGCATGAGGAGATGATGAGGAACGGGGAGCAGAGATGACAGGACGAACGACGGGCTCTGGACCAGGAGCGATATCCAGAGCAGAAAAGAATGGAAGATCTTCTCGGAAAGTGACGTCCGCAGAGACAGTCACCTTGCGGGTAGTAGGCGAATAACACACATAACCCTTTTGACTGTGCGAGTAGCCTACAAAGATATTTTTTGCTGCACGGGGATCCAACTTGTCTGTAGAGGGACCGAGGTGGCGAACGTAGCAAGTACACACAAAAATTCGGGGAGTAACAGGAAAAGGCGGAGTGGAGGGAAATAAGAGGCCGAAAGGAGAAGCATTATGGAGGACAGAAGATGAAAGACGGTTGATAAGAAAACAGGTCGTGGAGAGCGCAAAGTTCCAGTACGGTTTGGGAACCTGCATTTGAAACATAAGTGAGCGAGCTACATCAAGAAGGTGACGATTCTTGCGCTCGGCGACACCATTCTGTTGTGGAGTATACGCACACGATGTTTGGTGAAGAATGCCGAACTCAGAGCAGAGGGTCGCGAAGTCATGACCAGTGTACTCGCGCGCATTGTCAGTATGAATAGTTTAAATGGGCGCGGTGAATTGAGTGCGAGTCTCAAGAATGAAGGCCCTGAAAACGCGGGGAAGCTCAGAACGATCGCGTAGGAGATACAATCATGTCATGCGAGAGTAATCATCAATGAATGAAAGAAAGTAATGGTAGCCAGAAATACTAGTAATTTTGTACGGACCTCATATATCGGAGTGTACCAAAACAAAAGGAACGGAGCTCCGAGTACAATGGAATGGAAAAGATGAACGTGGATGTTTGCCAAAAATACATGTTTCACACTAAAACGCAGGAAGAGATACATTCGGGAGAGCCTTCTGGAGGACTGAGAGAGGAGCATGACCAAGACGTCGATGCCAATCCGAAGAGGAGATAGATGCGAGGAGAGTAGGAGAGTCATCAAGAAGGTAGAGCCCGTTCTGCAGTCGCCCCCTACCAATGATAGTCTGCGTCTGCTGATCCTGTATCAGAAAAATAGAGGAAGTAAAGGTCACTGAGCAATTTGAATCAGTAGTAAGGCGACCAACAAAAAGTAAATTGAAAGCAGAGTCCGGAACGTGAAGATCCGAGCACAGGAGAAGAGAAGAGGCGAGAGGAATATCAGCACATCCAGAGACAGGGACAGATGCCCCATTGGCCACAGTAATGTACTTCGGGTGAGGTGAAGACAAGTACTGAGGCGGCCGAACAGAGATGATGTGATGAGTGACACCAGAATCGAGGATCCATCGCGGGCCAGAGGAGAGGCATGTGATACCTTCATTGGAGATGGAGGCAGCGGAGGCAACCGAGGTAGGCGGGCGGCTGAGCAGTCCATGAAGATGCTGGAGCTGAAGACGAACCTCGTTGAGGTCAGTACGAGTGGGAGAGGGGTCAGTGGCAGCAACAGATGCCTGCGGACGAGTAGGGCGACCATGCTTGCGATAGCACGTGGCTTCAAGATGCCCGTCTTTGCCGCAGAACGAGCATTTAGGCCGAGGCCGTCCACCCCGACCACGTCCCCGAGAATCAGAGCGACCTCCACGAGCTGAAGACGGAAGAAGCAATAAAGGAGCAGGGGTCGGCTGAACAAGGGTCGGAGAAGGAGGTCCAGGCACATCCGGAGGCGGGGATACTTTGAGAAGCATTGAGCACACATCTGAGAAGGACGGGGTAACAGTAGAGGAGAGGATGTGAGCTCGTACACTGTGAAGGTGATGGGGTACCCGAGCAATCATCATGGTTATACCCACAGCTTCCTTTTGGGCACGTTGGGCAGCAAGATCCATAATAGGAGGCTGATGTTGGATCCAAGCCTCGACCAGAGACCGAGCCTGAGCAACAAAGGAGGTCAGATCGGTCGCGCCACCGCTATCAAGGGCCTGGAGAGCAGTGATAATGTCATACAGATGGTGGAGACTATCCTTGCCGGAGTAAAGGGTATGGAGCTCGTCCCACATACCCTTGGCCGTCTCATGGTATATGGCCAGGCGATAAGACTCGCCATCAAGAGAATTAAGGATCCATGTCTGCATACGACCATCATTGCATAACCAATCGTCAGTAGGAGTACCGGTAACGTCCCGGGTCAAGTGATGAAGAAACCCCTTGGATTGCACGACACGGCGAACAAAGTGCGCTCATTCCACAAAATTCTTCTTGCCGGTCAGAGAGATAGTAGTAATATGGAGCTCATCTCGCACTTCCGGGAGAGAGGCCAGGCGGTCAGCAAGAGGAACTGTCGTTCCGATAGAATCAGCAAAAGAGGTCATGACGAAGAGTAGCGGCTATGAGAACAGACCGAAAACAGAGGAGACCGCGCGACTAGAGCTGAGACCGCCTGGTCACGATGTGAAGACATCAACGACAGGAGGAGGCCGCGACCAAAGGCGGAGGCCGGTAGAAAGAGAAGACAGTAGTGGACAGAGATAAACCGCGCGGATAGGAAAGAGGAGAAGACCGCGACCTAAATGCGGGAAGGCAACAGTATGCACGGTCTGGCCGAGCACAGCAGCGGTCAGAGAAACAGGAGGCCAGCAGCGGGCAGAGAGAAGAGACCGCAAGTAAAGAAGACTCAAGCGGATAGAGAGAACAGAGCACAGCAACCAGGAACAGTCTGCGACGAGTAAAAGGTCGCGAGTAGGACTCCAGCGACAAGGCAGCGGATAGCAGAACTCAGCGGACAAGAAGAATCCGCTAGTAAGACGAGGCAGAAAGGGGGCAAGTAGAAACATGCCGCAACGAGCTGAAGCAGGCCGCGAGAAGAGAGCGCGGTCTGGACTAGTAGGAACAGGTCGCGAGAGAAGCAGGCTGCGAGAGACTCAGGCCGCGAGAGAAGCAGGCCGCAAGAGGTCCAGGCCGCGAGAGGTGCAGGCCGCGAGAGGAGCAGGACGCGAGAGAAGCAGAAGGGGGCGAGTAGAAACAGGCCGCAGCGAGCTGGAGCAGGCCGCGAGAAGAGGGCACGGTCTGGACTAGTAGCAACAGGCTGCGAGAGAAGCAGGCCGCAGCGAGCTGGAGCAGGCTGCGAGTAAGATAGTGCGGTCTGGAGGAGATACAGGGAGAGGTGGACCCGACGGGATAGAGGGGGGGGAAGGCTATAAGATGCCTGAGGGGAGGGGTGGGACCACAGAGAAGAAGAGGAAGAGGAAGTAGAGAAGCGGAGCGGACAGGGAGGCAGGCCGCAGGAGACCGAGAGGGCAGCGGACAGAAGAGCAGGCCGCAGGCAGGGAAGAGGACCATGCGGGATATGCGGTTAAGAAGAGGGAATCCGCCCAAGGAGAATCAGTGGCTCTGATACCAGGTAGAGAAGGAAAAAGCCAACTTTGTATATATGTTCACTTGTATAAAATACAAAGAATGAGTACAAATATATAAATGAGAGAGAGAGAGGAAGGTCCTATACATGATGTGGGATTAAATAGTAGAGAGAATAGCAATAAAAATACATAATGGGCCTAGACTAAATGGATTTTCCTAACATTTTTCATATCTTTCTCCACAACTGATATCTTAGGAATTATAATTATAATTAAATCCATGATTCCAACCATAGATTCACATGAACATACACAAAACCATGTCTCCTGTAGTTTGAGAATTTAAAAAAAACACAAAAAGGGAAGCCTGGTGCACAAAGCATCCCCGCGCAGCAAGTGTCCAAGGAAGGGTCCCACCACAAGGATGAAATGTAGGCAAACCTTACTCTGCATTTTTGCAAGAGGCTGCTTCCAGGACACAAACCCGAGACCTCAAAGTCACACGGCGACACCTTTACTGGTGCGCCAAGGCTCCCCTTCAATTAAAAAAACACAATGCCAAGGAAAATATGTCCAACTTTGCAATTCTAGCAACAGACTTGTTTGTTCGAGGAAATTTTAAAACAGAAACTAGTTAAATATGGTTGTGTGGATACAGATCAAACACGTGCATTTGCAGAAGCCACATCCGTACGCATCGCGGATCCCAGCGCACAGCCATACAACCATACATTATTGAAATCACACTTGAAAAGAATGGGAAAATAGATTGAGCGGCAGGTGATGTAGAAGAGAAACAAGATTCCATTTTTGATAAACAATTCGAGGATTAAAGCCTTTTCCTAGTGATTCTACAACAAACAACACTCAAGCCTCTATCCCAACATAGTGCTTCTACACAAAGGGTTAATTTGGGGCTGCTGCAGCTGCCTCTAAAATCAGTTGTGAAACTGCTGTGAGAACAATTGAGTTTGCAGGGTGCTGTAGTGGAAAAAAGAAAATAGTTATAATGAAGTTCTAGTGTTGTTTGGAAAATATAGCTGGTTAGGTGCTGTGTCAATATGGTTATTAGTAAACGTATAAAATCAAGCAATTTTAATGAGCACAATCATGAAAACTATTTGAAAGTTTAATAATAATATCAGAAAACTAAAATTTCAGTTTATTTGGCAATTATTAAATATAAAAAAATATTAATTACCGTGTTTTTACATAAAATATACTGAACTAACTTTTTTTTTAATGCACTAGAAGAAAAAATAAAAGGAGCACAAAGGGGGGAAGAGAGAAAAAACAAAAACAACAAACAAAAAGGGGGAGGCCAAGGAGCCTCAACCCCCGCCGAATCCCTAGCGATCCTCAGTCGGTAGATCTAAAAAGATACTATTGGCACCAATGCCCCTCTCCCACAGAATTTAATTACTATTTTTTGTTTGTTTGGAAATGAATTTGATTGCTAATTTTAAATTAGAAGAATGATAAATTTATTTTGTATATTATAGTCACTTAAACAACAGCCTCTTGCAAAAATGCAGGGTAAGTGTTAGAATAACTCATGTATTGGCCCATCTTTTGGGCCCATTATTGCTCTCTTCTCTTTTAATCTCACATCTTGTATAGGATTTATTCTCGCTCTCTTCCTCTTATATATTTGTATTCTCTCCTTGTATTTACATACTCAATCAATACATACAAGTTTTGAGCTTTCTCTGCATGGTATCAGAGCCAAAATCGGCCTCTCGCGGCCTCTTTTTTTCTGTCCGCCTCTGTTGACCTCTCGCGGCTTGCCTCCCGCGGCCTGTTTGTCTCTGTCCGCTTCCATTTTGCGGCTTGTCCGTCTCTGTCTGCTTCTTTTCTGCTGCCTCCAGTTGCTCACTTTCTCATGTGGTTCCACCCCCCCTGGCTTCTTATAGCCATTTCTCTTCCTGATCCGTGGGGCCACCTTCTCCCTTATTCTCCACTGTCCGCTGCGGGCTCCCTGCTCGCAGACGGTTCTTGGTCGTTGGCGGACTGCTCCTGCTCTCCGCGGTCTGTCTTCAGTCCGCTGCTCTGCTCTCCGCTGTTGTCTATCCGCGGCCTGCCTTCTCCTATCTGCGACCTGTTCCAGCTCGCCGCAACCTGCCTTCTCTATTCGCTTGAGTCTTTCTACTCGCGGTTTCCTTCTCCTCAGACTGCTGCTGTGATCCGCCAGACCGTGCGGGCTGTTCCTCTCCCGCATTTTGGTCGCGGTCTCCTCCTGCTCTTCTCTGTCCGCGCGGCTTGTCTCTGTCCGCTGCGTACTTCTTTTCCCAGTCCGCTTCGCCTTTGGTCGCGGCCTCCTCCTGCCGCTGGTGTTTTCACATCTTGACCGGGCGGTCTCTGCTCTAGTCACGCGGGCTCTCCTCTCTTGCGGACTGCTATTGTCCGTCAGACTTTCTCTCTCTTCTTGCGGACTGCTCCTGTCCGCTGCGGACTGCTTCCTGTGCTCTGACCGCTGCTGTGTTCACCTAGACCGTGCGGACTCTTTTCTTTTCGCATTTTGGTCACGATCTGACTAATCGCTGGTGACCGGCGTGATCGTGTGGACAAGTGCCTTTTCCGCATTTCTTGGTTGCGGTCTCCAGTCCTTCCCGCTGCGGCCTTGTCGTGCGACCTCCTGCTCTTTTTGCGGCGGTCTTCCTAGGTGGTCTGGTTCTGCGGTCTGCCTCTATGACTTCTTCAGGTAACTCTACTAGCTCGGCGGCCAGTCCGCCTATTGACCGCCCGGCCTGTCCTACAGACCGTCCGGTTTGCTCTGTTGAAGTCCGTGACGAGCTAAGGATCATTATCATCTCTCTTTCTGGCAAGAAAACTTTTATTCCTTAGGTACACTCAGTTCGACGGTTCTTCAGGCCAAGGGTCTTCTGCCTCACCTTACTCAGGCACCTCCACCTCTTACCGATGATTGGCTCCGCAATGATGACCGCGTTCAGACTTGGATCCTGAATTCATTGGATGGTGAGCCTTATCAGATGGCTACGTACCACGACACCGCCAAGGCTATGTGGGATGAGCTGCATTCCTTATACTCAGGCCGCGACAGCCTTCAGCATCTCTACGACATACTCACTGACCACTTTGCCCTCGACACTGGCAGGGCTTCGGATATGACCTCGTTTGTCGCTCGGGCTAAAACTCTTGTTGAAGCCTGGATCCAGCATCAGCCGCCCACCAATGATCATGCTGCTCAGCACGCTCAGAAGGAAGCCGTTTGCATTGCCATCATCATGGCCCGTCTTCCATCTCACCTTCAGAGCCTTCGTGCTCAGCTTCGTGCTCAGGTCCTGACTGCTCCCACCACACCATCTTTCTCTGATGTATGCTCCATGATTCTCCGTGTCTCACCTCCTCCAGATACTCCTGCTCCTCCCCAGGCTCTTCTTCAGCAGGCCCCTCCGCTCTTACCATCCCCTCCTTCTGCTCGGGGGGTACGTTCGGGCTCTCGGGGTCGTGGCCGTGGTAGCCGGGGACGGCTAAAGTGTTCCTTCAGCGGGAAAGATGGTCATCTTGAGGCGACCTGCTACAAGAAAATTGATTATCCTCCTCGTCCGACGGCTTCTGTTGTTACTGACGCCAGTCCTCCTGATCTTGAGACCGTCCGTCTTCAGCTACAGCATCTTCAGGGCCTGCTCAACCCACCATCTGCCTCTGTCGCCTTCGTCGCCTCCGTCTCCAACACAGGTACTGCTTGTCTCTCCACCAGCCTGGGACGGATTGTGCACTCTGGTGCCACTCATCACATTACTTCGCGACGGCCTGCCCAGTACTCAGATTTTCCTTATCCGAAGTCTATAACTGTGGCCAATGGGGTGTTGGTTCCCGTCTCCGGCTCGGCAGATCTTTCTCTCAACCAGTCCATCTCCCTTCACTCTGCTCTTCATATTTCGAGTTCACCATTTAGTTTACTATCTGTTGGACATCTTACAAGTGATCTTGATTGTTCTGTTATATTCACTTCCTCTTCCTTTGTTATACAGGATCGGCGGATGCGGACTACCATTGGTAAAGGCCAGCTGCGGAACGGGCTCTACCTTCTCGATGAATCTCCCAACATTCTGTCTTTTGTCTCTTCCACTGCATGGCATCGTAGACTTGGGCATGCCCCTCTGCCGGTCCTCCAGCGGGCTCTTCCAGATATCCCTTTTTCTCCTTTTCAGTGTGACTCACGTATCCTCGGCAAACAGTCGCGTTCTTCTTTTCCTTCGCATTGTACTCAGAGCGCTGCTCCCTTTGATTTAGTACATTCTGATGTATGGGGTCCTTTTAAGATTCTCAGTATCTCTGGTTTTCGCTATTTTATCACATTTATTGATGATCACTCTCGAACTACGTGGCTATACTTACTCCGTGAACGCTCTGAGCTTCCCCCGGTTTTTCGAGCATTTGTCCTCGAGACCCGTACACAATTCCACACCACACTCAAAATCCTCCGCACCGACAATGCTCGTGAATACACCAGCCACGAATTTACCGCTTTGTGTTCTGAATACGGGATTCTACATCAAACCTCCTGTGCTTACACACCCCAGCAAAATGGTGTTGCCGAAATAAAGAACCGCCACTTACTCGATGTCGCCCGCTCCCTCATGCTTCAAATGCATGTTCCCAAGCCGTATTGGAAATTTGCGGTTTCGACAGCCTGCTTTCTCATCAACCGTCTCCCTTCCTCTGTCATCAATTACGTTATTATGTTTAGCATATTGTTCCACTCCACTCCGGTTATTCCTCTCCCGCGCCGTGTCTTTAGCAGCACCTGTTACGTCCACCGTCTGGGGCCCTCCTCGGATAAGTTGGATTCTAGGGCGACTAAACACATCTTTGTCGGCTATTCACGCACCCAGAAGGGCTATGTCTGTTACTCTCCCGCTACTCGCAAGATCTCCGTTTCTGCTGACGTTACCTTCCGGAAAGAACAACCGTTTTTTCCTACTCCTTTACCCGATGATCTACCACCAACTCCTCTCTCGCCATCCATCCCACGCCCCGTTATTCCCGCTACTACGCCACCTTCGCCAGTTTCCCCTGCACCAGCTCCTGCTACCGCCAAACCACCCGTTATCCGTGTCTACACTCGTCGCCCTCCCAGCTCCGTTGCCCCTCTGCAGCTGACCTCTGCCACGGATACTCTGCGTCCTTCTGATTAGGTACCACCTTCCACTGCTCATCCTCTGGCCCACTACGTATCTCTTCATCGCCTCTCTCCCCTTCTGCACACATTTGCTACTTCTCTATCTTCGATTGTTGTTCCTTACTCTGTGCAGGAGGCGCTTCAACATCCCGGCTGGCGGGCAGCCATGGAGGAAGAAATGTCTCCTCTCTGGGCTAACCAAACATGGACCGTCGTACCCCTTCCTCCGGGTCAGAAACCGGTTGGGTGCGAGTGGGTATTTGTCATCAAACATGTTGTTGATGGGACAATTGACCGTCTGAAGGCTCGTCTTGTGGCTCGTGACTTCACCCAGCAACAGGGGCTCGACTATGAGGAAACTTTCTCTCCGGTCGCCAAGCTCAATACCGTTCGCGTCCTCATCTCTGTCGTTGTTCATCGCCAGTGGCCCCTATTTCAACTGGATGTCAAGAATGTCTTCTTAAATGGGGATCTCCAGGAGACGGTCTACATGCAACAACCACCCGGGTTTGAGACCACGGGAGAATCTTAGGTCTGCCGCCTTCTAAAGGCTCTGTATGGTCTCAAACAATCTCCACGGGCATGGTTTGAAAAATTCAGTAAGGTCCTTTGTGATATCGGTTTTACTCGCAGCTCGGCCGACTTCTCGCTTTTTACTCGTCACCGACCAACAGGGACGGTCCTTCTGTTAGTATACGTTGACGACATCATCATTACAGGAGATGACTCACAAGGGATACATGTCGTCAAAGTACATCTAAACTCGGTCTTTCAGACAAAGGACCTGGGACCTCTACGATATTTTTTGGGTCTTGAGGTTGCCAGACGACCGGATGGGCTTATTCTATCTCAATGGAAGTACTATCTTGACCTTCTTCATGATGCTGGTCTTTCAGGGTGTAAGCCAAGTAATACCCCTATGGATGTAAACCACAAGTTGTGCACTCAGGCATCTGACTCGGATCTACTTCTCCAGAATCCTGAATATTATCGACGACTCGTTGGAAAATTGATCTATCTCACGGTTACCAGACCAGATATTTCCTTTGTTGTTGGTTTTGTCAGTCGGTACATGCACTCTCCTCGAAAATTTCATCTTCAGGCTGTTGAACGTATTCTCAGGTACCTAAAAACAGCTCCTGGTCAAGGACTTGTTTACCGGACCTCTTCTTCTGCTCCAACTTTAGTGGCATACTCAGATGCTGATTATGCTGGTTCTCTTGATGACGGGCGATCTACTAGTGGTTTTTGCACATACTTTGGAGAATATTTGGTTACGTGGCGAAGCAAGAAATAAGCGGTCGTTGCTCGATCATCAGCTGAGGCAGAATACCGGGCAATGACATCTGTTGTATCGGAACTGACGTGACTTGAGTCTTCTCACTGATCTAGGTGTAAAATTATCATCTCCGGCTCTTCTCCTTTGTGACAGCCAAGCGGCTATACATATCGCCAAGAACCCAGTCTTTCACGAAATAACGAAGCACATTGAAGTCGATTATCACTTCATTCGAGAAAAAGTTCAAATGAAGAAGCTCGATCTAAAGCATGTCCCAGGGACGGAACAAGTTGCGGATGTCCACACAAAGGCTCTTCCCAAGGCACTCTTCTATCAATGCTTGTCCAAGCTTGGTGCATACGATTTGTACGCTCCAGCTTGCGGGGGAGTGTTAGAATAACTCATGTATTGGGCCCATCTTTTGGGCCCATTATTGCTCTCTTCTCTTTTAGTCTCACATCTTGTATATGATTTATTCTCTCTCTTACTCCTATATATTTGTATTCTCTCCTTGTATTTACATACTCAATCAATACATACAAGTTTTGAGCTTTCTCTATAGTAAGGTTTGCAGGTTAGCCTACAGTTCACCCTTTGTGGTGGGGCCCTACCCCAGACCCTCGCTGCGCAGGGATGCATTGTGCACCGGGCTGCCATTTTTTGCTTTGTGCACCGGGCTGCCATTTTTTTGCCCTAGTCACTTAAACTGGTCAATTGAATATGATTTTCAGATTTTATTTAATATTGAACGGTTAATACATGTAGAGGGAGTTATAATACAACCTAATCCTAACCTCCAATGGATTTTTGGATCCCCCGGGAGTCGGAGAGCAATAGGTGGAAACCACCACGATAAGGGCCAAATAAGGAGCAGGGCAGTGGATCATCATCACTGGCGCAGCACCAGGTCACCGTCGCTTGCTGAAGGGGAGGAGGAGATCACGATGCCATGGATCTGAGCAAAGGGTGGAAGGTTACACATTACATTTATTTCTACTAGGAATGATTTTCCGTTCTAATCTGTGAAAAATTAAAAGTGGTTTTGGGAAGATTTTAGCAGTCAAATCGCCAGGTAAATTATGTTGGGAGGTCATTTGATGGGGATAAAAATTCCCAGGCGGGCCAACCCGTATCAGAGCCCGTTTGGGTTTACATTTATAGAATAAGTTAGGATCATCATATAAACGATCCAAGTTCGTAGTCGCGTCCAGCATGTCGACGTCATATTCCTTAAGTATTTGTGTACTTTTTAGTTCATTATTTGTGTGCTTTTTATGTGTTTTTGTGTCGGACAATAATATTTTTTCGCTGTTCTCCTCTTTGCCTATAAATATGGGATTTGGGGTTCATTTCATTTCATTGCAGAATGTTGACGAGACTTCCGAATTTTGTGATTCCCCTATGGTGCGACATCATGGAACCTAGGTGTGACGCCTAGTCTGATCCTTCCCTTTCAACCGCCGGCCACCCCCTCCCCATCCTCCCTCCAAACCGCCGGAACTCATCCCCCTTAGGGCCGGACAGCCACCCCCACTCATATCCTCCACCCCCTCACAAATACCTACTGCTCATAACTACTGCCGAAAACCACCAAAAAACGCCTATAACCGCTCACTACCAAGGTAGTTATTGACGGGTACTCCTCCCAAGGTCAAACCGAGGCTCCTCATAGTGAACTTACCCCTACCGACAGCGTCCCCCTTCAGATTTGTAGCGTCTGTTTCTGTCAGAACCAGGAAAGTTGTTCACAGACTGTAAGCCTCTGACGGCCAGTAAATTCAGGAATTCCCCTTGCCGCCAGCCACTTCTAGAAGTTCCTTGAAGTTCTAGAAGCCACTTCTAGAAGTTCCAGACCCTGCTCAAGGGCTGGGTGGCGTCAATTGGTGCCCCACCCGCAATTACAGACTAAGTCGGACTATTTCCTGCAGTGTTCCGGCCTTCCTCGACCCATGATTTGTCCACCAGCCACTCAACAGTTTGTCCTGTAGTGATTCCAGGCAGGTTACACCAATGGGCTGGCCATTCCACTTCAATTTGGTCTTCCAGCAAACCTTACAGCAACCCCTATCATCAATCCAGAGGATCTTGCTCCAACTGGCTGCCATAACTGCTCTGTTGCCGCTGTTTTCCAACCTGCAGAAGTCGTCCAGCAACACCCAACTGCTGTCCAGAAATTCTTGCACATTTTGGCTGGCCACTCCGCAGTTTCCAGCCCTCCAAAACTCTGTTTTGAGGTCTACCTGTGGTGTTTCTCCAACCGGCAGTCCAATTCTCCAGTACCCAATGCTTCCAGGAACTCCAAATCAGAGCACGAAACAATTATTTTAGTGCCAAAGTCATACCAAATTCCACTGTCCAAGTCTGAAATTGCTGCAGCCCTACAACTTTGGCCTTGAATGCTTCTGTAAGTTTTAGGTTTAGATGTAATCTTCCTCTGTGATGACCGTTAGTTGAAATCATATAATTTGAGATAATTATTTTGTACGACTTTGCCCAATTTCTTCACATTTACTCGAAGGATTTATTCGCAAAACATTTGGTCCAAGCAATCTTACTTTGATTGTCCCTAAAAATTGTTCATTGCTTTAAAGTCTAATCTCTATCGTGACTGTATCGTCTATGTTTGCATTGCCTAAATTAATTTAATAATCTTGTTGCAATTACTTATCGGATAAACGCATGTGCATTGCATTGTTTTAAATTCCCCACAACATATTATTGCATTCACCCGTTGGGGTTCCGTTAGGGCACACACACACATACCCTTTTTGTCTCACCCGTCGTGTGTCATCATTGATTCATTGTGATAAACACTAACCTAAGCATAAGATCAACAGTTCACGGGCCAAAATTCCAACGGAAACTCCATTTGACCAGTCATTCTGGATGTTAATGCTTTGCCGTTTGAGTACAAAATGGTTAAAGTTTGAAACTCCTACTAAAATAATAAAATAAGACACCAAAAATCTTGTCCACTAGCCAAATCTTGCTGTAGTTGAGTATTACTCGGAGTCTCGGACTTAACAGTGATATTTTCATGATAGGATGCATGCTTAATCTCTAAATTTAGACAAACAACTAAATCTTATCAATACAAATCAGTCTTGCTGCGGTTACTAACCAAAATCAAGATCATGATAGGATGCACGCTTAATCTCTAAATTTAGACAAACTAAATCCTATCAATACTGTTGGAAAAGCCCACTTAACATTAGGCCCATTTGTATAGCATTTATTGCTTTTTCTCTCCTCTCTTTAGTCCCACATTGTGTATAGGACTTTTCTCTCTCTTTCTCTCTTCTATATATATGTACTCATTCTTTGTATTTGCATCAAGTGGACATATATACAAGGTTGGCTTTCTCCATTTCTACATGGTATCAGAGCCAGGTTCGAATCTCCTGCGTACTCCCTCTTCTGTCCGCCCTGCAGCCTGCGGTCTCTGCGGCCTCCCTTGTCCAGTCCGCACCCTCTAGTCGCATCTCTCCTGCGGCCTCACTTATCCTGTCCGCTTCCTCTCCCGTGGATCCACTTCTTCCCACCCCCCTCTCCCTTCCTCCTCTGGCCCCCTCCTTTTATAACCATCCTGTGGGGTCCACTGCTTCCCCTTGTCCGCTGCGGCCTCTTCCTGTCCGGCGCGACCTCGGCGACCTCTCTCCTTGATCTCCTTCATCCGCCGTTCGCGCAGCGTCCGCCAGCTCGCCAGTTCGCCAGCTCGCCAGCTCGACAGCTCGCCAGCTCGCCAGCCCGCCAGCCCGCCAGCCCGCCAGCTCGCAAGTCAGCCCCGGCTTGTCTTCTCTTCTCAGTTCACTCCTGTCCGCCGCGGTCTGACCCAGCCCGCCGCGACCTGACCCAGCCCGCCGCGACCTGACCCAGCCCGCCACATCCTCCAGCTCGCCGCGACCTCATCCAGGTCGCCGCGTCCTCATCCAGTCCGCTGTCTGTTTGCTTCCTCTAGCTGCTGCCTCCAGCCCGCTGCGGTCTTCTCCAGCTCGCTGCGGCCTCCTCCCACTCGCTGCGGCCTCCTTCAGCTCGCTGCGGCCTCCAGCCCGCTGCGGTCTCCTCCATCTCGCTGCGGCCTCCAGCCCGCTGCGGTCTCATCCAACTCGCTGCGGCCTCCTTCCAGCTCGCTGCGGCCTCCTTCAAGCTCGCTGCGGCCTCCATGTCTACATCTGCAGACTCCGTCGGTACGGCAGTTCCTCCTGAACGCCCGGCCTCTATACCGGAAGTCCGCGACGAGCTCCGGATCACTACAATTTCGCTCACTGGCAAGAAGAACTTTGTGGAATGGGCACACTCAGTTCGCCGTGTCCTTCAGTCCAAGGGATTCCTTCATCATCTGACCCAGACCGTTATTGGTGTCCCTACTGAGGAGTGGTTACGCAATGATGGGCGTGTGCAGACTTGGCTCCTCAACTCTCTTGATGGAGAATCTTATCGTCTGGCCATGTATCATGAGACGGCCAAAGGCATGTGGGACGAGCTACACACCCTCTACTCCGGCAAAGATAGTCTCCACCATCTCTATGATATCATCACCGCTCTCCAGGCCCTTGACAGCAGTGACGCAACCGACTTGACGTCCTTTGTTGCTCAAGCCCGGTCTCTGGTTGAGGCTTGGATCCACCATCAGCCTCCCACTCTAGATCTCGCTGCTCAACGTACCCAGAAGGAAGCTGTGGGTATCGCCATGATGATGGCCCGGGTACCCCCTCATCTCCACAGTGTCCGGGCTCACATCCTCTCCTCTACTGTTACACCGTCCTTTTCCGACGTGTGCTCAATGCTTCTCAAAGTCTCCCCGCCTCCGGATGTTCCCGGACTTCCTTCTCCGGCCCTTGTTCAACAGGCACCTGCTCCCTTATTACCTCTTCCCCCCTCTGCCCGTGGTGGCCGCTCTGACTCTCGCGGCCGGGGACGCGGTGGCCGGTCTAGGCCTCAATGCTCGTTCTGTGGTAAAGTTGGTCATCTTGAGGCCACTTGCTTTCGCAAACATGGCCGACCTCCTCGTCCACATGCCTCTGCTGCTACTACCGACTCTGCCTCCTCTCGTACTGAGCTCGACGAGGTTCGTCTTCAGCTCCAGCATCTTCATGGCTTGCTCAGCCGTCCGCCTGCCTCGGTTGCCTCTGCTGCCTCTCTCTCCAATGAAGGTATCGCCTGCCTATCCTCTGGCACGCGCTGGATCCTTGATTCTGGGGCCACTCATCATATCACCTCTGTTAAGCCACCACAGTACTTGTCTTCACCTCACCCGAAGTACATTACTGTTGCTAATGGGGCGTCGGTTCCCGTCTCTGGATGTGCTGATATTTCTCTCACCTCTTCTCTCCTCCTACGCTCGGCTCTACATGTTCCGGGCTCTCCTTTCAATTTACTCTCTGTCGGTCGCCTTACTACTGATTCCAATTACTCAGTGACATTTACTTCTTCTTCTTTTCTCATACAGGATCAGCAGACGCAGACTATCATTGGTAGAGGACGGCTGCAGAATGGGCTCTATCTTCTTGACGACTCTCCTACTGTCCTCGCATCTACCTCCTCTTCGGATTGGCATCGCCGTCTGGGACATGCTCCTCTTCCAGTCCTCCGGAAGGCTCTTCCTGATGTCACTCTCCCCGCTTTTCGTTGCGACACATGTATTTTGGGCAAACAGCCCCGTTCTTCTTTCCCCCCTCATTGTACTCGGAGCTCCGCTCCTTTTATTTTAGTACACTCCGATATATGGGGTCCGTACAAAGTTACTAGTATTTCTGGCTATCGCTATTTTCTTACTTTTATTGATAATTACTCTCGCATGACATGGTTATATCTCCTTCGGGATCGCTCTGAACTTCCCCGCGTATTCCGGGCTTTCATCCTCGAGACTCGCACTCAGTTCTCTGCGCCTATTCGCACTATTCGTACTGACAATGCGCGGGAGTACACCAGCCATACGTTTGCCACTCTCTGCTCTGAATTCGGCATTCTTCACCAAACCTCATGTCCGTACACTCCGCAACAGAATGGTGTCGCCGAGCGCAAGAATCGTCACCTTCTTGATGTCGCTCGCTCGCTTATGCTTCAAATGCAGGTCCCCAAACCGTACTGGAACTACGCTCTCTCCACGGCTTGCTTCCTCATCAACCGCCTCCCGTCTTCCGTCCTCCAGTATGCTACTCCCTTCAGCCTCCTCTTTCCCACAACTTCGCTTTTTCCTCTTCCGCCACGGGTGTTTGGGTGTACCTGCTACGTTCACCACCTCGGTCCCTCCACGGACAAGTTGGACCCTCGTGCCACCAAGCAGATCTTTGTTGGGTACTCGCGCACTCAGAAGGGCTATGTATGTTATTCGCCTACTACCCGCAAGGTTACTGTCTCGCCTGACGTAACTTTCTGTGAAGATCTTCCTTTCTTCCCTGCTCCGGATATCGCTCTGGCTCCCGCTCCCGTCGTTCGTCCTGTCATTCCTGCTCCTCACTCCTCAGCCTCTCTCCCTTCCCCGCCTCCGGTCCGTCCACCACCTCCGCTTATCCGGGTCTATTCTCGTTGCTCTCCTCATTCTGTGGCTCCTCTGCAGTCGGCTTCGCCCTCTGGTGCTCTGCTCCCTGCTGCTCCGGCTCCCGTCTCCACCGCTCATCCGATGGCGAACTACGTCTCGCTCCATCGCCTCTCCCCCTCTCTTCTTCACTTTGCCACCTCCTTATCTTCTGTTTCAGTCCCTAACTCTTTGCAGGAGGCGCTTCACCATCCTGGCTGGCGGGCTGCCATGGACGAAGAAATGACGGCCCTTTGGGCCAACCAGACCTGGGTCTTGGTTCCCTTACCTCCCGGTCAGCACCCTGTTGGATGCAAATGGGTCTTCGTCATCAAGCATGCTCCGGATGGCACTATTGCCCGACTGAAGGCCCGTCTTGTGGCCCGTGGCTTCACACAACAGGAGGGCCTCGACTATGAGGAAACATTCTCTCCAGTGGCCAAGTTTAATACTGTCCGCGTTCTTCTCTCCGTCGCGGTACACCGCCGCTGGCCTCTTCATCAACTTGATATCAAGAACGCCTTTTTGAATGGCGACCTTCAGGAAACTGTCTACATGCGCCAACCGCCCGGGTTTGAGACCACGGGGGAGTCTCGGGTCTGTCTTCTCAAAAAGTCAATTTATGGTCTCAAACAGTCCCCACGGGCGTGGTTTGACAAGTTTAGCAAGGTCGTTCGGGACATGGGGTTCACTCGGAGCTCTGCAGATTTCTCCCTCTTTACCCGACACCGGGCCACTGGCACCATTCTTCTGTTGGTTTATGTTGACGACATCCTTCTCACTGGGGATGACTCAAAGGGGATTCAAGACGTCAAACGACACCTGAGCACTGTTTTTCAGACTAAAGATCTGGGGAAACTTCGCTACTTCCTTGGTCTCGAGATCGCCCGGCGGCCGGACGGGTTGGTACTCTCCCAACGAAAGTACTGTCTCGATCTTCTCAAAGATGCTGGTCAGTCTGGTTGCAAGCCAGCATGTACCCCGATGGAGGCAAATCACAAATTATGCGCTCATGCTTCGGATGACGATTTGCTACTTCCGAACCCGGAATACTATCGACGCCTTGTGGGCAAGTTGATTTATCTAACAGTCACAAGGCCAGATATATCATTTGCAGTTGGGGTTGTTAGTAGGTTCATGCATGCCCCCCGGGCTTCTCATCTCCAAGCGGTTGAACGGATTCTCCGATACCTTAAGGGAGCTCCAGGCCAAGGGCTGGTTTACAAAACCTCCGACTCTGCTCCCGCATTGGTTGCCTATTCTGATGCCGACTATGCGGGTTCCCTGGACGATCGAAGGTCAACTAGTGGGTTCTGTACGTATTTTGGTGGGCATCTTATTACTTGGAAGAGTAAGAAACAAGCTGTGGTGGCTCGTTCCTCTGCAGAGGCTGAATACAGATCGATGGCCTCAGTTGTTTCAGAACTCACATGGCTTGAAAGTCTCCTTACTGACCTGGGAGTAAAACTCCCCTCCTCTGCTGTTCTATTTTGTGATAGTCAAGCCGCCATACACATCGCAAAGAATCCGGTCTTTCATGAGCGCACAAAACATATCGAGGTTGACTGTCACTTTGTTCGTGAAAAGGTTCAATTGAAGAAACTTGAATTAAAGCATGTTCCAGGAACTGATCAAGTTGTCGACATCCTCACAAAGGCCTTATCAAGCACTCTGTTCTACCAATGTTTGTCCAAGCTGGGTGCATATGACCTATACGCTCCAGCTTGCGGGGGAGTGTTGGAAAAGCCCACTTAACATTAGGCCCATTTGTATAGCATTTATTGCTTTTTCTCTCCTCTCTTTAGTCCCACATTGTGTATAGGACTTTTCTCTCTCTTTCTCTCTTCTATATATATGTACTCATTCTTTGTATTTGCATCAAGTGGACATATATACAAGGTTGGCTTTCTCCATTTCTACAAATACAAATCAGTCTTGCTGCAGTTACTAGCCAAAATCAAGACTGTGGGACTAAATACAAAGAGGAAGAAATACACTAAATGGGTCATTATATGGGCTTTTACATAGTCTTTTCTAACACTCCCCCCGCAAGCTGGAGCGCACAAGTCATAGGCACCCAGCTTGCACAAGAACTTGTGAAATAGAGCACTAGGTAGGGCCTTAGTGAGAAGATCAGCAACTTGGTCGGTAGCCGGAACATGTCTCAATTCCAACTTCTTCATTTGAACTATCTCCCGAATGAAGTGACAATCAACTTCAATGTGTTTTGTTCTTTCGTGGAAGACCAAATTCTTAACTATGTGTATAGCAGCTTGACTGTTGATGGTTAAAACTAACAGCGCCCCGACCCTTATTTAGTTGGCGGTTTATTTATTTGGTTTGATTTAATTTGATTAGGGCGGTCAGAGCGCACGGATTTATTTGATATAAAAGTTGAAACCGAGTTTTAACGAAAGCAGACAAGTGCACCTATCGCGTGTAGTACAGGATATTCCGGTGGGAAATATCAAGGTCGTATTGTTCTTGGAGACGGGTTGATTATTCCTACTCCTCCGTGGAGGGACTATTATTTTACCGAAAATAAATTGTCGGGTGATTAACTAAATAGTGTGGTTATATAAAAACAGAAAATAGACTTGAAAAAGCCGATGAAGAAATATCGCATCGGTACTTAATCGAATTTGAATTAAAATAACTTTTAATAACTAGAGATCCTAAATTTCAAATTAATTAAGACGGAAACTTGGCCGTGGAGGTTCCATAAAAATGAGTTCACCTATCTCTAGAACTATCGCTCACCTGAACATTAAAACTATTCGACCAAGCTCTCGTTCGACGAAGGATTCCTCTTAATGCTCGCATTATGCTAAGAACCCTGTTATTGTGGGGGGAACCCAATCCGGTAAAATTCCGCGCCTCCTCTCACGAGGGTTAGTGCGGAACTCTCTTCACCCAAGGGTGATCAGTCCATACGCACGGTCTCTCGGCAAGCTAGCATATGGATAACAAAAATAACAAAGTTAATATCTGAGTCAAACATGTAATCTCACTGCGTATGAGCCTGCAGGGTCGACATAAGATAGATATGACCAACTGTTTGTAAAACCTCTAGTTTTCTTTGTTTTTCTTTGCGCGTGCACAAGCGTTGTATAGAGAAACCCAAGAGGACTCGTAAACCTTAAGTTCTTTTGATTAAAGAGAAAAAGAGGACTTTTAATTATTTAAAGTGATTTTATCTGTCTCAATGTTCTTCGATACCGAGGACTAAGAATGATTAGTCACTCATCGGAATAGGGACAGCTTATGAAAAGAAAATGCATAATTGAAATTGCAAGTCCTACTCAAACGAGTAGGCGGGAAATGAAAGCTGTAAATTGAGAGTGCTACTTAAACGATAAGCGGAAAATGAAATCAATAAAGAAAGCAGTAAAATGCAAGTACTACTCAAACGAGTAGGCGGGAAATGAAAGCTGTAAAATTACAAGTCATACTCAAACGAGTATGCGGGAAATGACAAGTCCTACTCAAACGATTAGGCGAGAAATTACAAGTCCTACTCAAACGAGTAGGCGGGAAATGAAAGCGGAAAAAACTATCTCATACACGCACACACTCTACATGAAAGAAGGAAAGCGTTAAATAAAAGCTATAAAAATTAACCTCATACACTCACGCACACAGACAAAAGGGGGAAAAACAAAGTGATCGAAAAATTAAAACGATTATAAATTCATTCTTATAACTTCATAAAAGTGTGTAAAAAGTGAAAATAAAGTTAAAAAAGAACAAAAAGTGTTACAACCTAAAAGAGAAAATATAAGCTAAAGAAAAATAAAAATCACTTTGAAAACACTTTTACGAATTTATAAGAATGAATGGAAAGCACAAAAACAACATACATGTTAGAAAAAGCTAAGGGGCAAGTTACTCTCATACACACACACACACCCATTTTTAAAAAGAATGAAAACAAAGGTACATAAGATTGCTGAAGGTGGGACACTCAAATAAAATCATTACAATATAAGGAGAAGAAAAACAAATATTTTATTAAGACGAAAAGGAGTTACAAAAAAAAAGCTAAAACAAAACTAAAGAGAGGGAAGAAAATTCTCCTTACATAGCATGAGAAAGCACCTAAGAAGCCCGCCTAAAGCAAAATGGTCCAAAAATTCGAATCCTTGGCCTTAACAACAAAGATCTATTTATAGGGAAAAAAATCAGATTTACACGCCCTGGTCATGGGCGTGTAGGGGGGGCGTGTCGGTACTGGCGCTGAGGTGAAGCCGAAAATTTATTGGCGGTTGACTTCGGGGCTTTCCACGTGGAGATCACGGGCGTGTTCCTGCGATCACGGGCGTGTAGCATGGGCGTGAATGGCGGAGCGTCGAATCCTTGCCTCGCTGGCAACTTGTCTGGAAAATTGAGGCAGTCACGGCCGTGCGCCGAATGACACGGGCGTGTCCGGAAGGTGTAACTGGCGAAGGCGTCGAGTGGCGTGACACGGACGTGCCGGAATGGACACGGGCGCGTTCCACCCTGATTTCTCGGATTCACAGCAGCATCAGTTCTTTCACTGGCGTCAAAGTGACACGGCCCAGTCACGGGCGTGACCCAATTGACACGGGCGTGTACGTTGATTTTTTTGACTTTTTCGGCAAAATTTCAGAAAACAAAATTAAGCTAAGTTAGAAGATGTATATACAAAAAAGGAACATTTTACTGAACAAAAGTAACAAAAAATAACGAAAATAAACTAAAATACCTAAATAAAGTACGTAAAAATACGAATATTTACAACTCATCAACTGTCGCAGAGTAGGGTAGCTGGTGAGAAGAGTTTTACTCTCATATCATTTAGAAGACTTTCAAGTCATGTAAGCTCGAATACAATAGACGTCATCGAACGATATTCAGCTTCAGCTGAAGATCGAGCAACCATGCCCGAGTAAAAGGAGAATGGTGTCCGTTTTGTGATGTCGAGTAAATAGAGAGAAATCAGCCGAGCTCCAAGTTAAACCAACTTCTCGCACAACCCTGCTGAACTTGTCGAACCATGCCCGAGGAGATTGTTTGAGTCCATAAATCGACTTCTTGAGGTGACAAACCTGTGACTCCCCCGTGGTCTCAAACCCCGGAGGTTGTTGCATGTAAACTGTTTCTTGTAGATCACCATTTAGAAAAACATTCTTGATATCAAGTTGATGTAAGGGTCATTGGCGATGCACGACCACTAAGAGATGGACATGAACCGTGTTGAGCTTGGCTACTGGAGAGAGTGTTTCCTTATAATTGAGACCTTGTTGTTGAAAAATCCACGAGCCACCAGACAGGCCTTGGGACAGTCAATTGTCTCATCAGGAGCATGTTTGATGACAAAGACTCATTTACAACTAACAGTAGTCTGACCAGGAGGAAGAGAAACCAGATCTCATGCCTGATTAGCCCAGAGGGTCGTCATTTCTCCGTCCATGACTGTCCGTCAGCCTGGATGTTGGAGAGCCTCCTGCACAGAGTTGGGGACAGAAATAGAGGATAATGAAGTAACAAAGGTGCGAAGTGTCGGGGTCAGACGATGTAAAGAGACATAATTCGCCATAGGGTGAGCTGTAGAAGGCGCCGCCGGATCATTGGAACAGAGACTGTCATTAGTATAAGGTAACGGGCTCGGGGCAGAAGAAGAGGAAGGACGACGGGTGTACACATGGATTATAAGCGGCTTAGGTGGTTGGGGTGGGAGTGGCGTGGGGAGGAGAGGTGGTAGTAGAGAAGGAACGGGAACAACTGGCCGCAAATGAGGGGACGGTAACGGCGGTGGAGGGTCAAGGGGTGGAGAATGATAGGGCTGGTCCTCAAGAAAGGTAACGTCGGCCGATGTAACAGTCTTTCGATCAGTGGGAGAGCAACAGACATAACCTTTCTGGGTGGAAGAGTACCCAACGAACATATATTTCGATAAGTGGGAGAGTAGCAGACATAACCTTTCTGGATGGAAGAGTACCCAACGAACATATATTTTGTTGCACGTGGGGCAAGCTTGTCAGTAGAGGGGTCATGATTATGAACATAGCAGACACAGTCGAAAACACGAGTAATTGCAAATAGGGGTGTGGAGGGAAATAGAAGGGAAACAGGAGTTTGAAAATGGATAATAGAGGAGGGCAAGCGATTAATGAGGTGGCAGGCCGTAGAGATTGTGAAATTCCAGCATATGGTGGGAACATACATTTGAGAAATAAGGGTGCGAGCGACCTCCAGAAGGTGATGATTCTTGCGTTCGGCGACACCATTTTGTTGAGGAGTATAGACACAGGAGGTTTGATGGATTATGTTGAACTCAGTACACAAGTCGGTAAACGCATGTCATGTGTATTCACGAGCATTATCGGTGCGGAGAGTTTTAATTGTTGTAGAGAATTGGTTGCAAGTCATAAGGATTTTACTAAAGACACGAGACAATTCAGATCGATCATGAAGAAAATACAACCACGTGACATGAGAGTAATCGTTAATGAAGGTAACGAAGTAACGATAGCCAGAAACACTGGCAGTTTTATGGGCCCCCATATATCGGAATGAACTAAAACAAGAGGAACACCGCTCTGAGTACAATGTGGTGAAAAGGTAGAACGATGGTGTTTGTCATAGATACATGACTCGCATGTGAAATCAGTGAAAGACAGACCTGGAAGAGCTTTCTGGAGGATGCGCAAGGGGGCATGCTCAAGACGTCGATGCCAATCGATCATAGCTAATAGTGGAGAGAACATGGGGTGGAGGTCCAAGATGTAAAGCTCATTAACCAATTTTCCTTCACTAATGACCATGTGCGTTCGGCGATCCTGCACAACACAAGAGATAGAAGAGAGTCGCATAACAATCAAGATCTTGTATAAGACGACTAATTGATAGGAGATTTAAGGGCGAGCCGGGAACATGAAGAACCGATTGAAGAGTGAGAGACGAGGTAAGAGCCACGTCAGCGGATCCAACAACTGAGTAGTGTCCCCATTGGCGACAGTAATGAACTTGGGATGCGCAGAGTTCAAGTGTCGTGATGGTTTTGTTGGGGTAATATGATGTGTGGCCCAGAGTCCATAATCCAGGAGGAATCGGGGGCAAGACAGGAAATACTCCCATCAGAAATAGACACAACAGATCCAGATGAGCAACGAGTTAGCTCCTGCAGTTGCCGTAGTTGAGTGCGCAGAGCGGCAATGTCAGCATGAACACTATATGGAGCATGGACGACCATGACAAGGGCCAGCATGAAGGCGCAGCGGCCAGGAGCAAGACTAGTCGCGAGCAAGACTAGCAGGAACAGTCGAACATCCTCGGCGAACAGAGGAGCAGCCAGCAGCGACAGAACACAGGGCAACTGCGGGCACCAGAAGAAAGGGCAGGTTGCGGCTAGGCACAATCTGCGGCTAACCAGAGGCGGCTAACCAGAGGCGGCTAACTAGAGGCGGCGAACCAAAGCCGGCTAACCAAAAGCGTCGAGGCACAGAGCTGGGACAGGAGGCCAGCGACAACAGAGAAATGGCGGCAAGGCCACAGCGATTTGAGCAGCGGACTGAGAAGAAATCGTGGCGGACTGCGGAGAGGTCGCGACGAGTAGAGATCGCAGCGAACTGAACGGATGAAACCCACGCGGCAAGAGCAAATCGTGACAAGGGCAAGACCGCGGGAGCCCACAGCGGCTATGATAGAAAATCGGTAATCCACGTGACCCGAGCAAACTGCCCGAATCAGCAGAAATGAGGCAAACCGCTGGCAGATCGCGCGACGAGATCACAACGGCAAGAGTAATTCGCGCGACAAGCAACCCGCATGATCACAGAAAGAGACCGGAGTGGCTTGAAGAAGAGAGGACCGCAGCGACAAGAGGAGAAGATCGCGCCGTAAGAGAGAAAAGAAAGTGGGTCCCACGGAGCATACTTGAGAGATTATGGATGTGTTTAAGGTCTGGTACATGCGGTCGTAACCGGTTGACCGGTGAAAATAAGTCCCGCCAAACGCAACCTATAAAAGGTGAGAGAGGAGGGGAGGCAGGTGGTTCCACGGGAAAGAGCCTTGCGGTTAGAGGAAAGTAGACCGCAAGACTGAGAAGCCGAGGAGGGCAGTGCGGGTAGAGGAGCAGAGACCGCCTGGGATGAAGAGAGGCCACGTTGCGGCTAAAAAAGGCAAACCGCGGTAGGCGCGGAAGAGCAGACCGTTGCGGCTAAAGAGACAACACAACAGACAGAACACAGCAGGTAGAAGCCACGGGGTAAGTAGAGGGCACAGCGGAAAGACAACAGTCCGCAGGGGCGGCGAGAAGAGGCAGACTGCAAGGGGTTGCGGGTAGAGCAAGCGACGAGAAGACCAGGGGGTCCCACTTGTCAGATGAGAGAAGACTATAAAAGAACCAAGGAGATTGAGGAGAAGTGGAAGACACGGGAGAGAAGAAAAGGTGCGGGTAGAAGAAGGGAGACCGCACTGCTAAGAGCAGCAGCAGGTAGAAAGAGGTAGGTCGCAACACTGGCGGTTAGCGGGAAAAGTTATCCGCCTGAAACAAGAGGTAGGACCGGTCGCTCCGATACCATGTAGAGAAGTACACGACCAGTAAGGAAAACCCGTAAAACTTTGTATATCCTTGTTCAGTATTTAAATACAAGAGTACAAATATACATAGGAAGAGAAGAGTCTCAAATACAAGATGTGAGATTAAATACAAAGAAAAAGAAATACACTAAATGGGTCATTATATGGGCCTTTACATAGTCTTTTCTAACAGATACTTTAGATCTCTCAGAAATAAAGTGTTTTATATTTTCTTTGAGAAAAGAAAATATAAACATTTTTTGTTCTAGGATTAATCTTTATGCGATTTTAATTTATTTCAAATTTGAAAAAATTCTATTTAAAACATTTTAAAATTAGACGGTAGTCGTCTCTAGCGAGTGTACCATACTTTTTAATCCTCCAATCGAAATGAAATTTAAAGATTAGAACGTATCTTTTATAATCGGATTTTCAAGAACCCCTAATCAAATGCTAAGTTTTTTAAGATTGATTTTTCTCCTAAGTAGTTTTTTTTTGGGAAGCTTTATTTTTCTAAAACAAATCTTTTAAATCGGTAAATTAATAGAAATTTTGCGTGAGTACAATTACTCGACAAGCGCCGAGCATATACGACATATTCCTATACTATATTTTGATGGGTATACTTGTCTACATCAGGATAATACTCAATTTAACTTAATAATGACTGAAGATTTGAAGTCCAGACCGTTTACTTCTTTTATGTTGATAGTGATGTAGTATTTAGATTAAAAACAAGAATGAATCACTTATAAAAAAAATTAAAGATTAAATTCATACATAACCTTTTCTACCTCTAATGATGTTATTTATATCTTAGCTTAGACATCACTCCTAGCTTACTTGTTGATTTTGATGGCCCTTTAAACTTATTTATTATTCATTTAGAGTGAACTATATGAATTTTCATGCTCGTTAGTTCTTAGCAAGCATTTCCAAAGCGTTGTAAGTTATAACTAAATATAAGGCAAATCATTTTGAACGGCTTTCATCCATGCTACTTTAATTGTCGCAGGACGGGATTCAATGAAAATGAATGTCAGTGTGCCGACACGCTAAGACAATTCTACGTGGATGTGCGGAATGAATGCAATGAAGTTTAACCTAAAACGATGCGTGCATGATTTAATTATTCCAGAAGCAAAACTTTAGCAAATATAGGCTCCATTTGGTTCGGCAGTGGCGGGTGGAAACGGAGAGTTCGAACCAGAGGGGGGAGGTGGTTGCTCCAAACGGAGTTTTTTGGGGCGTTTCTCAAGGCGGGCGGGTGGAAACGGAGCAAACGCTGCCGGAGTTTCATTTGTTTACCCTCCTTCCGGCGGCGTTTGCCCAAAACGGAGCTGCGAAACGCCCAAACAAATAGAGCAATAATTTTATAAGTCAAGCAATCAACAGAACGTTTACCAACATATTCAAATGCGCGAGCATTAGCATGTTCTCTAAGCACAAAGATGTTCACACTTGCACGAACAATTTTACAGGATTTTAAAGAAAAGTACAAACAACTACACAATGAGTCAAATTCGTAAACTGATAAGAAAAATTCTCACAATATTTAATACAGAAAATATAACACAAACGATAATACTCACAAGCACAAGGAATCCGGTGGTAACGCGGCTCCACGAAATAATGCAATGGCAGCGATGAAAGGTAAGAAATGCTGAGCCAAAATACTGGACAACCTTGTGTTTGTTGTTAGAGTTAGGGAAAATGCCAAGTTCTGTACTAAATTGGATGCATAATTTGAGAGTTTGTTGTAGGAGAATTTGTGAGGGCTGCTTGAAATTGAAGAACTGGAATGGCAAGGCTGGGCGGTGCTGAACAGGGGTTGTCCAAACTGTTACGGTGGTTGGAGGTGTTTCCTAAGCAGAATTAGGGCTTGTCGGTGGATTCACGATAGAGAAACGGGAGAAGAGGAAGAAGAACGGTAGCTGGGATGTTGTGATTAGGGCTCTTCGATCCTTCCCGTCGAGGAGAAGATGAACATGAAGTTGATGGGCGCTGGACAGTGGAGCGGGAGAGGAGATATCGTGCGGTTGTTATATTGGTGGAATGGACAGTTGTTGGGGGGAAGGAGGAGAGTGAATAGTGGAAATGGCGAGATCGGAAGAATCGCAGAAGAGGAATGATGACGTGTGCAACTGGGGAAGGGGAAATTGACGGAAATGCTTGCGGTGGAATTTGGAGGGGTCGGCTGCGATTCCAGGCGAGGGAAGAAGTTGCGGCCTTCTCCGGTAACGGAGGAGAACAGAGGCTTGATTGTTCGGCTTGGGCGAGTGAGTGAGGAGACGATGATGAACAAGAGCGGTTTCCTTCTAAGTGCGATGAAGATAACTGCAGAGATCGTGGGTGGGATGGAGGGGTTCACGGGCAACAGTGAAAGAGAAATACTTTTTAAAAAAAAACTAATAAATGAATACGGAAGCCGGGACGTCGCACCCCGGGCTCGCGGCGTCGCACCACGTATGATTGTCGAAATTGGGAATCTCTCACAAAACTCAACAATAACTGAAAACCTGGACATCCGCCCATATTTATAACGAGAGGTGGTGGTTGGGAACCCGGGGTGAATGACTACGATCGTCTGTTACGCCCGGTGTCCTAAAAAATATAAATACAGCTTCAAAATATATATATATAAATACAATTAAAATGAAAACGGACGCTCCGGACACGCTCGCGGTCTTGGATCGCCGATCTGATCAACGAATCTACAACAAATTTGCAAAAGCGGATTCCGCCACGTGGTGCCTCGATCTCCACCGATCACAAACATGCGATCAATCTCCATCAATTCCTCTCGACTGAAAAACATTTACCTCCACGAAATGAAGATGAATATGTTGTAGTCGAAGATTGGGGGGGGGGGGTAAGTCCAACAAGCTATCACCGATATCCAAGCATCATTGATGCAGGACGAATTTATAGGTGGCGGAAAATCGGAGACCTAACACGATATATCATGCAAAGCCCGACTGATAGATCACAAATTAGATAATAAATTTCAACATCTCACGCAAATAATTTCAATTAGGGCAATACAAACTTAGGATTTCCTCCGCGTGGAGCGCCAAAGCAGGAGGGCGCGGCGAATAAATCCTACAAATCACAATAATAATATAGAGCAAAATTCTACGATGATGTTTCTCCAACAAATATAAAATATCCAACCCAATAAATTAATGCAGAAAATAATATTCCAGTACAACGAAATCTCACCAAATAGTGGGCTACCAAGCCACTGAAGAATCTGGAGCCAGAAATGCATGTACGACAATCCGAGGTGGAACCGAAGGCATGGAAAACGACGTAGGTGGATGTACTCGACGGCGAGAGATGAAATTGGACTGGAAATGGATGGATCCGACCACGTAGGTATGGATCCGGGTGAGGAAGGATAGATCTGACAATAAAAGGTCAGATCCGGGCTGAAAATTCCCAGATCTGGACTGATTTGGAAAGGGGAGGATTAAGGTTGGTGGTTCCACAAGAAGAGGGCGGGCGGTTTTGGCTTGGTGGGGCTTAAGAGGGGCGGTGGTTGCAGGGTGAAAGGGGGAGGCCGGTGGTGGGTTCAGGGTTTGGAAGAGATGGGTGGACGGCGGAAGGAATCAACAATGGTTGACGGCTTGATGGGGGTGAGGGGGCTGGGCCGGCAATTGCAAGGTGGAGAGAAGTTGGTGGTCGGCGGTAGGGTAACCTGGAGGCGGTGGTAAGGGTTGTAGAAACTATAGGGAATGAACAGTTAATTTCATTCAACAGCAGATATGAAAGGGATAGAAATTTCTTCCGGGCAGAAGTAGTGGCTGGAATTGGGGGCTGGGAGGTGGAGGCAAGGGGTTTTAGATGGGGAGAAAGTGGGCTCGGGTTAGGGGAAGGCTTGCGGAGGGAGATACAAACCTAGGAGTCATCGCCTAGGGTTCCACGAAGTCGGCACCGTGGGTTGATCGCAGGAATCCGGGAAAAGCTTTCTCCAAATTTTGCAATGCCTCAAATAAGCTCACAAACTACCTATTTATAATAAAAGGAGAATTAGGGCATCCCACCATCAATGGCTATGATTGGTCACGCCCTACTCAAATACATCAAAATAAAATGCAAAATAATGAAGTAATATATCAAATCGATTCGCAACGTGAATCCGGATACATTTGCGGAGTCCGATCATTGATCCGGAGACGTCATATAGGGAAAGTCGACAATCGACCCAGAATGGGCCCAAAACTCGTCCTCCACAACGGGCACTCGTCTCTGTTCTGCATCAATCATCAAAGGTGTAGTAGTGGTGTCCACTCCAGTGCACCAAATAAGGGCAAGAAGGCCCGTCTGTAATAGTGGTGCATTCATCACAATATCACTCATGCTCTCAACTCTCACCTCTCGTGTTGGTGAATTCAGAAAATCCGGTAGAATCATAGGAGCTGCGAGCAAATCCATGAGTGCTCATCCAAGGTAAACATGGGAAGTGTAAAGCTATAACTGGAAGGATGTCAAAGAAACTCAAGGTATGGGTCTCTGGGGGTGTCAAAGAAACCCGAGGTATGGGTCCCTATGCTCGAGAGTCTCAAAGTAATGTGCCAAATTTTTGTATTAAATACAGGAAGAATACCCATATCTACAGGGAAATCGATCTCGTAGGCATTTGTTCCAACTTTCTTTATAACCATAAAAGAACTCATTCGCTTAAGTTGTAGTTTAGTAGCGGCTCCTTTTGGGAGGCCCTCCTTGCAAAGTCCGACCATGACATGCACGCACACCCGAAAATATTGTTCACGCTTGTGCATATCTGTCAATGCCTTATATAATTCAATATTACTAGCAACGTTTAATTCCGGAGTAATTTCATGCAAATGAACAAATAACATGTGTGACTCACACAACACAGATGAATCATGTACGAAATGTAAATGAACAAACAACAAATGCAAAATATGAACTATTAACGTGAATAACTCCACAAACCGATGGTTTTAGGTACTAAAAGCAACTCCTGAGATAGGTACATGAGTAAGAGGCTTGGAAAGTGGATCATAGAAGAATTCATCGCGGGGAGATGAACACTCAAATGAAAATCAGAGACATCAGTGATAAGATGTGTCAAAGTGGTGTGTGAACTGCCTCTGTAAGTGTTGGTGGGAAGATATAAGATCAACGAGTCGATAAGCGCACTCTCAAACTCGAGTATCCTATTAAAGATGGATATCTTCCAAATGAGCGATGGATCGACATGTGGCTCATCTGGGGGTTCTCTGGGAGGGATATAATAAAATTCATCACAAATGCGACGAGTACTCATATATGTCCCAAAAATATCTAGAATGTTCTTATATAAACGATGATCACCAAAGTAAAAATTGTACGCATCGACACTATAATACGACTCTAGTGTGTCACTCACATGAATCTCATCCACACAAGAACGAGGTGGCTCATCTGGAGGCTCAATAGGAGGGTCGTCAAAGAACTCATCAATAGAGTGATGGTCATCTAAAAGCAAACCATCAGAAGGGGTCGTGTTCCCCGAGAAGGAAGAGATGGCTACCTCGAGATCACTACTAGACTCTCGGTTCTCGATCGTGATGTGACTCGATGCACCATCGAGTGAAGTGTGCGAAAAGTCCACACTCAATAGAGAGCTAATAGATATAGAATCGAAGGCAGACTCTCTAAGTGGAGCAGACTCTTGCAGGGATGGACTCCACACATCCTGTGTTGGGAGGACAGACAGCATGCTCTGCCTCAAATAGAATATCATATGGAGTTGGTGAAGTTTCCCTGCTTTGGGAAGTGGAGAGCTCTCACTGACAATCAAATGAGGACATACGGGTGCGTAGGTCATCAAATTGTGCATCTAGTTGATGGGTGTTGGATAGAGGAGCGAGAGAGGAGATATCGTGCGGCAGTTATGTTGTTGGAATGGACAATTGCTGGGAGGAAGGAAGAGAGTGAGCAGTGTACATGGCGAGATCGGAAGAATCGCAGAAGAGGAATGACGTCGTGTGGGACTGGGGAAGGGGTAAATTAACGGAAATGCTTGCGGCGGAATTTGAAGGAGCCGGCTGCGATTCCATACGAGGGAAAAAGTTGTGGCCTCCTGTAACGGAGGAGAACAGAGGCTTGACTCTTCGGCTTGGGCAAGTGAGTGAGGAGACGATGATGAACAAGAGTGGCTTCCTTCTTAGTGCGATGAAGATAATTGCGGAGATCGTGGGTGGGATGGAGGGTTTCACGGGCAACAGGGAAAGAGAAATATTTTAAAATAAACAGATAAATGAATAGGAAAGTCGAGACGTCGCACCACGAATGAATGACGAAATCTGAAATCTCTCACAAAACTCAGCAATGACTGAAAATCTGGACACTCACCCTTATTTATAACGAGAGGGGGCGGTTGAGCACCCGGTGTGAACGGCTACGATCATCTGTTACGCCCGGTGTCCTAAAAAATATAAATACAACTCCAAAAAATATACAAAAAATACATTTAAAATGAAAACTAACACTCCGGACGTGCTCACGGTCTCGGATTGCCGATCCGATCAATGAATCTACGACAAATCTGCAAAAGCGGGTGCCGCCATGAGGTTGCTCGATCTCCTCTGATCACGAGCATGTGGTCGATCCCCATCAATAATACTACCCATCTCCTACAGACTCGTTCGGCATTAAATCTACTACCCGTTTAATTGACACATTTTTTAACCTTAATTGTATATGCCCAACTACCTAAGCCTATTTCTATTGTATTACTTTGGATATATCTCACCATCACTATTTACTTAATATAACTATACTCCTTAATTTTTTTCTCACACATTCTATTAGAAGTCTGATTTTGTCACACTCAACTTATAAATCAATGACTTTTTAATATCCAGCACAAAAATACATACAACCTTACAGACCTAACAGTAGTTTTATAAAACATAACTTTTAAGTTTCCATGTTATCTTCTCATTGCATAATAATCAGGGGGGGGGGGCACTTCTCTATTTTAAAGCCTAACCTTAACTCTAGAGGCTATAAACTCGTATAAAACTCCATTCTTCTGAATAATCAGCCTAGGATATTTAAACACATCACACCTAAGGTGGTCCAAATGATGCACATTAAAAAAAACTTCATTTTATTAGATTTTTAGATGGTTCAATATTAGGAAGATAAAATTCTAACAACAAATCAAACAATGCCCAAACAAGAACCAAAATCCAAATTGATCAACTGAGAACTGATCTGAAGCAATATAATATAGTGGGTTCAATCTTCCATTTTTTTAAAAAAAATAATGGACACCAGTAATTAAGTTGAGTGACCAAGATATTTCCTGCATTGAGTGCTTTAAATATCTGGGATCAATAGTTCAAACAAATGGAGGTGTAGATAAAGATATGATACATTGAATCCAAGCAAATTGGTTGAAGTGGAGAGGAGCGTCTGAGATCTTATGTGATCATAAAGTACCATTAAAACTTAAAGGCATGTTTTACCGTACTGCAATTAAACCAGCGATGCTCTACGGTTCCGAGTGTTGGGCAGTGAATTATGTACATGAGAAAAAAAATGGGAGTTACAGAGATTAGAATGCCTAGGTGGTTGTGCGGACACACAAGACTGAATAAAATTAGAAATGAATGCATCAGGGATACGACGAAACTGACACCAATGGTATAAAAGCTCGATTAAGATGATTCATACACGTACAAAATAGACCATTAGAGGCACATGTTAGGAGTTGTGAGAGGTTAGATATTGGGCATGTCAAACGGGGGTGGGGTAGACCAAAACGACTTGGAATGAAACTATAAGGAAAGACATGATGAACTTAGGCATTAGGGGGATTATGACTAAATATAGGGCGCAATGAAGACAAATGATCCATATAGCCGACCCCACTATGGTGGGATAAAGGCTTGGGTGTTGTTGTGTTGTTGTAATGGACACCCCGACATATAGGAGAAGCTCCCCTAATTATGTGCCCACCAACCTTAACATGAAGATCCCTTCATGAGCAATTGATGTGATCAGCAATGAACACAAATAGAAAGCATTAAGAACCCAAAATCTCTAGTAAAACTTCCATGATGTCCCATACAAACAAATTGAATTAGTTCTTCCTAGTATCCTTAGCATATATTCCAGTAATACAAGATAAAATGCATGTATACATATTTCACAGATCTAGCAATAATATTTTAGTTCCCACTTCCTGTAACTAAAGAAGGCCGAACCACAACAGGGTAATCCAACGGTAGGTTCCCATAAATTGTCGATGATATTCAATAAGGCAAGCATGAAAGCAGAGAAATAGACGACATTTCACTAAAAAAATGGGAACGACAATTTATCATCCAACTACCAAGCCCATTTCTGCACTAGCTGAACAAGATTAAAGAAGAAGGACAGCGGTAGAAGAATAACAAAACAATTATAGGGCTCTAAAGAGTTCGGATGGGACCTGTAGTAGATCGATTTCATGTTGTTCTGCAAATTGTCGGCATTATAGATGGGAAGATCGTCGCCGCCGTCGCCGCCGTCGCCTGATTTCCCTTCCGGCGAAGATCTCGTGTCACCCTGCACGGCCATGGCGGCTCCGATGAAACCTAGTGAGGGTTACGAGGAGAAGACGGGGGCGCAGTGCGGCCGGGATTCTTCGGGCGCGGTACGTGGAGGGTTCCGCGGAATAGATTAATTACGAGAAACGTTAAAGCATGCATTATTTAAAGTTGGGATTTTGGCACTTAACATCCTTTAATTGAGAGTGTTTGGTACATTGCACCTCAGATCTAAAATTTTGGCACTTTGCACCCTCCAATTGAATTTTGGGATTTTAGAGGGTGCATTTGGTGTTTTAAAATAAATGATTTTAATAGAATGATGGTGCATTTGAAGTTTTAGAGGGTGCAAAGTGTCAAATATTTAATATAAGGGTGCAATGTACCAAACACTTTTAATTGAAAGATGTTAAGTGCCAAAAACCCTTTAAAGTTGATTGATATTAGCAGTTTAAAAAGTTAGTGACAGACCAAAAAAATTATTCACAGTCCAATGTTTTAATTCAACATTCTATCTATCTCTTCAGGCTTCTTTTGCCAAAACCGGTGGCGGGAGCAGCCAGCATTTGAAAAGGGGCATTGGAATTGGAGAGGGAGGTGGGGTTGGAAAGAAAGCTTTTCACTAGCTTTTTCTCCGTCCGGCGGGTGCAAACAGAGCAAATGTCGGTGCCCATTTATTAACGCGCTGTTTGACGACGTTTGCTCCAAACGGAGGATGTGAAACGCTCAACCAAATGAAGCCTCAAAAAACAACTAGTTGTGAGAGATGGGCGGAGTATGTTGTGTAGCACGAAGACGTAGCCGGAGATAAGGCTTACTGGGAATAGCTTACAGAGTGTAGTTGATACCTTTGTGGCCACCATCAACCATACATACTATACCGTAGTTTGTGGATACACATATCATCTTGTTGAGCTAAAATATGCCAAAAATGCCTCAATTCATCACAATCCAGCTTTCATAGACAGCAGACCTTGATTACTGAGTGCAGTGGCGCTTGCAGGGAATAAGCAACTGCATAGTCGCGCAGAATCTCATCGCCACCATGTCGAGTTGAGGGAAACCATCGAACTTCATTCTGAGCATCAGGGACGATCGGTCCGACGAAGATATATTTGAGACGATCGCAGGCTCCTCTCCGGTGAACCAGCCGCCTCTTCCGAAGGTTTTCAACGTGTTTGGATGGTCGATCAGGAAGAAAACAAGCAAGCTGAAATACCACCTCCAAACCCTTGAGGCCTCCGCGACGAAGCGTTGCAGCAAACGAGAATAACGAAGACGAAAGCCATATTCGAAATTATATTCAAGTTTTTTGGGGTAGTCCGTTGACAAGCAGCTCTGGCGGCGAACACTTAGGCGAACGGAAATTTCGTCCGTGCGGAGTGCGTCTGGCGATGACATTAGCATCTCCTCTGAGTTTCCAGTTTTGTATTTTCACTTTTTTCGCTTATCCCCTCATTCGCTTTGGGCGTCCGATCCGCGGCGCATGCAGTGTCAGTACATGTCTCGGGACCCTATTCGTTCGTTTTCCTCTTCCGATTGATTTTAGAAGGGCAATCACAAAGCTACTTGCTTGTGAGAAGCTAGCTTCTTTGGTTTTTCAGATCTGGAGGCTCCGATAGTGTAAACTGGTGTTGACGTGTTATAGTCTTCGGCTTTGGAGATCCACACCGACATTCACTTCTCTGATTTTTCAGATCTGGAGGCTCCTGCTAGAGCTGATCTCAAGCACAGAGAGGAACAATTTTCAACTACTGTCTAGGAACATCATTCAATCATTCAGCCACTCAGATCATTCTGGCCATTCAGCCAAGCACATACATTCAGGTATTGTGGACTGCCTTTGTACCTCATTACTTGCTTCTAAGCACGATCAGGATATGTGAAAGTTCACCGTTCAACATTCATACAATTGAATTTTTTAGTGTCATGTCATTCTCACTAATAATTTCTTCTGGATCTTAAATTCTTGATGCATATGGTTCTTTCCCTAATAATTTCTTCTATATGTTTACTTCTCTTGTTATTCAGTGGTTCATATGATAAACACATGATACCACTCTAGTGTTTTTTCAACATATATATTAACAATTGGCATTTATGCCAGCTCACTGAAATATAAGAGGTTAGTATCAAATTGTACACATTTCTAAAAGTAACATACACAGAAACACTAAAATTTTATCTCAGCATTGTAATTTATTAGTTTTGTTTACATTTAATGCAGAGCAGATAATATTTGTGCAATGGATAAAATTTAGGGGCGTATAATGCTACAAAGTAGTGAATGAAATACTGAATCAATTTGACATGTTTCTCCCCTCCTGAAACTAATATTTTGCGTGAATTTTGGGTGGTCGAATAGATAGAGTTGGGCTTAACATACAAAATCAGACTCCATGAGACTCTATAGACATACAGTTGTGCTACATTTAAATTTATAGTATACTCCAGGACTCACAGTAACTCTCTCATAGCTTTCCTCATTCGAATATCTTCAGTAGTCAAGGCAAACCCTAGCTACACCTGAAGAAAACACCTCAGCTATTTCCTCCTCGACAGGCAAGTGAAACACCAATGTTGTTTCTTCTTTGTCTACCTCATCTAGATACCTTTCCCCCCAAAAAGAAATCTAAGCAATTTTTTTTTGATGATGATTTGTACAATTTATTGTGCCCGGGCGGTGTAAAAATCCTAGTTCCGCCCCTATGGAGGAGCGTTGTGAATCTTGAAGCACGCCAAGAGCCCACGACGCTCCGGACACTCCCTAACTCTCTTGTCTATAAAAGTGTAATGAGAAGCGGTCTGTCGCCCTCGCCTTCATTTAAACACGTGTAACGTACTTTGGAATAGTGAAAATTAGGTCGACAGCGAGTGGTTTTTCACTCCGATTGCGGGTTTTCCACGTAATCAAAACTCTCTCCTTGATTAAAACAATGTTTGATTGTGGACACGCTCGAACGCTCAGCGGGCTGGGACACTTCAAGAGACCCGGTCTACTAGGATCCCAGAGCGGACCTCGATAGTTCCTTTTCTTAATGTCAGTCATAACCATTTATTGTAACGACCCTAGCCGATTTAACGGAACAACGTCACGGCTCCGCTCTAGGCGACGTTATTGGGCTGCAGCTCAAGCACGACAAGCCCTCTTCAATCCACTGGCGGGTTGTTGGTGGTCCCAACCTCCCTTCGAGGAGCGAAAACTCTTTGGTGAAGCGAACGGCCCGGAGACTTCTCAGGAGGTCACCCATCTCAGTACTACTGCAGCTCAATTGGTAATGTGAAGTGAAAAAATTGCATAGTTAAGCGTGCTCGAGCTGAAGTGGTACTGGGATGGGTGACCTCTTGGGAATTCCTCATGATGTCGGCTTAACCGAAGAGCTTTCGCTCATCGAAGGTAGGTTGTGTCAACCAACACCCCGTCAGTGGGTTGGAAAGGGGTTGGGGTGCTTGGGATGTAGCCCGATAACTTCGCGTACAACGAAGTTGAGGCGTTATCCTGTTGGATCGCTGGGGTCATTACAATAACAGTTATGACCACAGCTAAGAAAAAACAATAATTTTGAACATAGAAATGAATGTAGTTACCTTCCCCATACCAAACAAACCATAAGACAAATACCACATAATTTTTCCACAAAATGGAAGTCTCATTGTTAAAGGGCGCTGATATCCGCACCACAGTTTTGGCTAGTCGTACCGTACTTTCTCTTAGTTTTTTGCGTCTTTTTGAAATACGTCTTGTACATGTATTTTTCGGAAAAGTGTTCAACACGAAAGTTGGAGATCTCAATAAGATTTACAACTTTACTCTTGAACACTTTTCCTAAAAATGCATGTACAATAAGTATTTTAAAAATACGTTCAGGTTTCACGCCTTTTGAAAATACGTCTTGTACATGCATTTTTAGGAGAAGTGTTCAACACGAAAGTTGTAGGTCTCGTCGAGATCTACAACTTTCGTGATGAACACTTATCCTAAAAATGCATGTACAAGATGTATTTTTAAAAGATATGAAAAATTAGGAGAAAGTACGGTGCTAATAGCCAAAACTGCGATGCGTATATCAGCGTCGTTGTTAAATATGAAAAGGATTCAGATTGGTAGCAGCAATCTGCATACTGTCTTCCTCTAAAGTAGTGTACAAAGTTGTGACCCAGTTCAATTAATTAAAAAAAATTAGTATTCATCAAATAAGGACTTGATTTTAAAGAGAGAGAGACTACAAATAATATTTTATATATAGAAAGCAAACAGAACCCAGGCCATGGGGCCCCAGCTACAAATTTTCCAACTTTTTGTCTCATTTCACACTATATGTTTACTTTGATTATTTAGTCCATATGGAATATCTATACTATATAAAGATATCTATTTATGATGTAATACGGTTGATCATCAAATCTGTACCATCCGATCTAGCAAATTCTTTCATCTGATCGGTCCGCGATCATCATTGTCGTTCGATTAAAGCAATCTAGCCATTAGGGCTATAATCTAAACTGTCCAATCTCCTTTAAATCAATTTAACCCCTAATTATTTTTCCTAGAGCTCCTATACCTATTAAGTTAGGGTGTCTTATGCCTATTTTTTAGCTTAACATTACCCTATAATATGAAATTACAATTTTATCCCTAAATTTATTGAAAAGAGATGTAACTCAATTTTTTATCTCACAAAAATTGTCAGCGCTGAGATATGTGATAGGAATTGAAGATTTTATGCATATTCATAATTAGCAAAGGTAATACATATACATGTACAATGGAGGGTGATCCTAACACCCGAGGTGACTCTAAGCTGGCATGATTACTCATAATATACAACATATCTAACACCCCTCCCCCACGAACTCGAATATAAAAAAACATGGGAAATGATGAACCCGTCGGATCTCCTCTCTTTCAATCTGGACCGTGAAATGGATCCCCTCCATTTCACTTGAAATGGAGAGGATCGTCATCTCACGAACTCACGGGGGATCATACACCGAAGGTTTGGACAGTAGATAAGCATGTTGGGTCCTCGTTTGCAGCTTTGTCATCAAATCTGCAATCTGCTGCTCTGAAAGAATAAAGGAAGGGACAAGAGTGTCATGACCATAGTGCTCACGTAGGAAGAAAGCATCCACCCCGATATGCTTGGAGAGAGAATGCTTCACGAGATTTAGAGTAATCTGAATGACACTGGTGTTACACTAGAGGGGATCTGGAGAAGAGACACCAAGATTCTCAAGAAGCCAACAGAGCCAAATAATATCCTCAGTGGTGGTAGTCATGTCTCGAAGCTTGGCCTTAGTGCTGGAGCGAGGCAGTGAAGTCTGCTAGGAGAACTGTTGGGCAATCAGCTGAGTAAAGCTCAGGTACAGAGAAAGACTGCGCCAGAGCCGAAATTGAGTGAAATGTGCACAAGGGGCACGCTGATGACCAAACTTCTGAAAGCTTGCGACATTCAGATTTGGCATGATCAAGGCATTAACAGTAGTTATAGCGGACAAACATTCGATGTGAAGCATCAGACTGAGTTGTAGAAGGTGTGGGACGAGGACGAGCACTGGAAGCCATCGAGATGTTCAACCGAGGAGGTTGATGTTGCGGAAACAACGGAGAAGAAGGTCGAATAGTGTCAGAAGGCCGACAAAAAGGCGAGGGAGTGGTTATAGAAGACGCGGGATCAGGGATTATAGTTGATCGGTTGAAAAGCCGAAATCAGCGGAAGCGACAAAATCAGGCGGGCTGCAATAGGCAGCGAAGAGTAGCTTGTAACAGAGACAGATTTGCGCCGGGCTGCAGGAGGCAGCGTCGGGCTGCATGAGGCAACAACGGGCTACAACGGAGAGCAGGAGGCAGTATGTTCTGCCAGGCTGGGATCGGTAGCAGCAACGGAAAACTCGACGGAGAGCAACTAACCGTCGGCGACAGGAACCAAGACTTCCGAAGGAAACGACGACAGGAAACAACTACGAGTCGCCAATATCGGGCAATCGATCGACGCAACGGGATCGATCGACGACCTGATAGAATCAGCGACGAGATGGAATCGCGGTGACGAGATAAAATCAACCAGACGAGATCAAACAGATCAATCGGGAAGGACGACGATAGATGCACAGTCCCTGCTAAGTTAAACCAAGCTCTGATACCATGATAGGAATTGAAGATTTTCTGTATATTCAATATTAGTAAAGGTAATACATATATATTTATAAGGGAGAGTGGTCCTAACACCCGAGATGATTATAAGTTAACACAACTATTTATAATATACAACATATTTAACAATATGAACTCAGGTCCCCGCTATGACAAACAACGATGACAACCATGACACAAGTTGTTGTTAAATAATATTGAACTGTGTTATATATATGTGTGTGTGAAACTAATAAACTAAGATGATTAGACAAGTTTTAAATGAAATATATAATGCTTCTGTAGTAGTTCATGTGGTCTCCCGTGTGCGGAGATGAGCGGAGCCCTCCCGAAGACTGGCAGAGCTCACCTGATTGCGGCTGGAGCCCAACTGATCACGGGCTACATAAGCACTGTCGCGCAAGGCATGGGGTCTCGTGCATTGTCACTTATATATATATAAATGTTATTGTGCACCAACACGAGCTGATATTGATATATACTTAATTTTTTGTACAACAAACCGCACGCAAAGGAACGTGCAAGAGGTGTTTTGTGCCAAAAGACATGGCCAAAAAGAGCCTGAGATTGACCGCCGATGTATTTAGCCAAGCCTCAGTCCCTCTTTGCTTCCCCTCCCAAACAATATTTTTGCCACCGCCCACCTTTGCCCTTTGTCTTAGCTTGAATTTTCCATTGCAGCTTGTCAAATGGTGGGCTTTCACCTTCTTCCAAAGAGGGTAGTTAAACGAAAAGAAAAACTCATTTTATTAGGGCAATATTAAGCTATTTTTAGTCTTACAACGATACTAACTATTACAAATTATTATAACACTCCTCCTCAAGGTTGGCGAATGATATTCACTAATCCCATCTTGTTACAACTTCTGATCATATCCTCTGAACTGAGTCTCTTGGTTAAGCAGTCTGCAACCTGACCTTTTGTCGGCACGTGACTCAACTCTAGTAGCCCACTATCAAGTTTCTCCTCGATAAAAAATCTATCAATCTCTATATGTTTTGTGCAATCATGCTGAACTGGGTTATTTGCAATACTGATGGCTGGCTGGTTGTCACACCATGACTTCATCCTATCTCCTCGAACCAGCTTCAACTCCTCAAGCATTCTTTTCAGCCATAGGAGCTCTGCAACCTCTACTGTCATGTCTCTGTACTCCGCCTCTGTTGTCAATCTAATTGCTACTGACTATTTATTGCTCCTCCATGAGACCAAGTTGCCTCCCACAAATATGCAATAGCTTGACGTAGACCTCCTATCATCCGCACAGCTTGGCCAGTCAAAAGTCGCAATAGCCTTCGATCCTCACGTGCTCATTCCTCCTGAAGGCCAACCCCTTTCCAGGGGCACTCTTCAAGTATCGCAAAATCTGATGCACTGTATCCATATGGCCCTACCTCGGGTCATGCAAGCAGCGGCTTACCACGCTTACAGAGAATGAGATGTCCGGGCGAGTGTGGCTCAAATAGTTCAACTTCCAAACTAGCCTTTAATACATTTCTCAATCTACTAGTTCTCCAGCCTCTGCACCTAGTTTACACCTCTGATCAATTGGCGTCGCAGCAAGTTTCCATCCCAACATCCCAGTTTCAGTGAGGAGATCCAACGCATATTTCTTTTGGGAAAGGATTATCCCCTCTGCCTCATACAAAATCTTAATCCCAAGGAAATACCTAAGAAGGCCTAGATCCTTCACCTCAAACTCTTGCCCAGAGCCCCTTTGAGATGGCCAATCTTCTTCTCATCATCCCCTGTAATGATCATGGCGTTCACATACACTGCAAGCATGGTGGTATGACGTTCATCCTGCCTGAAAAAACAGTGTGATTTGCATTGATCTGGTGATACCCCATCCCAATCACTGCTCTCCTGAATTTTTCGAACCATGTGCGGGGTGATTGCTTCAGCCCATAGAGGGATTTCTTCAACCTGCAGAGTCTGCCATCTATTGTGGTCATGCCAAACCCCGGTGGTGTCTCCATGTACACCTCATCTGTTAGATCTCCATGAAGAAATGCATTCTTCACATCTAGTTGGTTCATCATCCATCCACCGTTCACCACTAGGCTGATGAGATTCCTAACGATGCTCATCTTTGCAACAGGTGCAAACGTCTCATCGTAGTCGATGTCATAGGTTTGGTTGTACCCCTTGACAACCAATCGAGCTTTGTAGCGCTCAACCTATCCATCCGGGTTTTGCTTCGCGGTGAACACCCACTTGCACCCAATGACCTTCTTGTCCTTTGACAGTCGTGTCAGCTCCCAGGTGTTGTTCTTCTCAAGAGCTCTCATCTCTTCCTTCATCACTGTCTTCCATTTTGGATCGTCTTTTGCACCACGCCAATTGTTAACTACAACAACACTATCCAAAAATGCAATGAATGCTCCGTGAGTAGAGGAAATATGATCGTAAGAGACAAATGATGCAAGATTCCAGCTGTATTTGTCAGGAGGATTTCCTGCATTGCTGCGAGTAGTCTTTCGTAACATAAGAGAAGAAGTAGGGGGAGGGGAAAGGTTGTCGCCTGAGGTTTGTCGAGATGTAGGTGTTCCAAGAATAGGGAGCGACGTAGCTAAGGGACTAGCTAGGAGCTAGACTGGGCTACGACATTGGATCTAGTACTGCTGGCAGCTTCCTCCTACTGTACGTTAGCAGTTCCCCCTGAGTCGTAGGCCTCACATCTTGCCTCTCATACTCAATCTCCTTCTCATGCTCATCATCACTCACCCGCTCCTTCTTTGCAGATCCTCCCTGCTATACTCCCAGATCTGTCACCAGCCTTTCTCTCTAGCCTCATAATTTCAGTATCTCCCGATTCTAATGTAGTTAGGGCTCCCTCTTGTCGGTAGTACTGTTTCAGCTCTCTGAAGTGAACATTCATGCTCACAAAACATCTTTTCTCCACTTGGATCCATCACATGTACCTCTTTTGAGTACGAGAGTAGCCCACAAATATGCACTTGACTGCCCTTGCATCAAGCTTAACGACACCTGGTTTGTTGTCCTTCACGAAGCACACACACCTGAATACCTTCAAGGGAAGTATCCCCTCATTATGTCCTTGTAACTGCTGACATGGAGACTTCCGACCCAGAACCTGTGATGACATTCTATTGATCAGTTGTGCCATTGTTAACACCGCGTATCTCCACATACTCTGAGGAACCTTCATGTTGAGCATCATACTTCTTGCCACCTCCAGAAGATGTTTGTTTTTCCTTCCTACCACTTTGTTTTGTGCCGATGTGTAGGCATAGGTGATTTGATGCAATATCCTATGAGTTGATAAGTATTCCTCCATTGTCTTGTTTGTGTGTTTTGTCTCATTATCCGAACTTAAAACCTTAATCACTGCAGCATATTGTGTCTGAATAAGATTATGAAAATTTCGGAAGCAGGTAAGTGCCTCACTCTTAGATTTTTATCAAATATTGTCAAGTAACACGAGATGCATAATCAATAAAAGTGACAAAATACTTATAACTATTCAAAAAACTCACTGTACAAGGTTCCCAGATATCAAAATGAATAACATAAAAAAGAGTAGAGCTTATTTGACCCGTACTAGCATACGAATTCCTAGTAAGCTTGCCTAAATCACAAGCATCACATACCAATTTTGTTTTATTTGTCGTTTCAAAAATAACAGGAAATAATCTCGCTACAGTCCTGAAGGAAGGGTGAACCAACCGCCTGTGATGGAGTATCAGCATATCCTCAGCACTCATCTTCCATCCTCCAACTCCCGTTTTCTCTACCACAAGAACCAGAGCCGCATCTAATCCTTCCCGATCCAGATACCACAGCCCGTCATGCCAAGTCACAGTCTCAAGTATCTACCTCGTTCCTTTTTCCTAGAAAGTCACCTTGGGAATATCAATGGAAACAACACATCTCAGTTGAATGATTATGAAACTAATGGATAAAAGACTAATTGAAAAAGGAGGAGCATGCAAGACATCAAATAGTTTTACTGAACCTGAATAATTAACAATACCCTTACCGACCACTGACTGGAACGTATCGTCCGCCGTCTGGATGTTATCTGAAGTAGCTAGACGAGTGTAGGAGGAGAACTCGTCAGCATTTCCTGTCATGTGACATGATGCGCATGAGTCGATGATCCAATATGTTGCCCTAAAAGAAGATAGAGATGCAAGAGTGAGAGCTCCATCTCTGTTCCACTCGCCCGCCTGTTTCCTCTTGATGTCCTCCATCATGGTAAGTAGGGACTACTCCTGCTCTGTATAGATAACACCAAGTTCCTCCGCACATTCAGTCATGCCCAAATTGGCTTGATAACCACCTCTGCCTCCACGGGCATGATCACGTCTATGGCCGCGTCCCCTTCCACTACCCAAATCTCTCTCCTTGGCCGGATTGGGGCACGCTTACCTCAGATAGCCCACATCGTCATAGTTGTAGCACTATCAGGTTTCTTCCCTTTGTCCAATAACACCATGGATAATAACTGTTAGTGCTGACTTCAGGGTCGTGGAACCTCCTATCCCTGCCTGAAGTTTGAGATGCATCTCCTCTTGAATCATACACGTCTCCTCTTGAATCATGGCAGAGATGGCCTCCGTGAGTGTAGGAATCGTCGTACTAGAAAGAATATGGCTCTTTACTGATCAAACTTGTCGTCTAACCCCTTTAGGAACTTCATCGTCCTTTCCTCCACAATGATCTTGAAGCCCGACACTATGAGTCACTACAACACATCCCGTCAGAGGCGTGATCGTAATCCACCCATAGCCATTCGAACTCGGAGGCGCACTCCTGCGCTGTCCCCCTCCCCCCGAATAGTGTCATCAATTTCTTCTTTCACCTGGAAGACACGTAGAGTGTTCCCCACACCATCATATGTGCTCTTCAGCTTATCCCAAACTTCCATGACTGTGTCTAGGCCGTCTACCATGTCGGAAATTGATGGGACAACAGAGCTAAGAAGTCACATAAACACAGTCATATGAGCCGACTCCCATTCATCTCCAGCTGAGTTCCCTGGTTTCTTCAATGCCCCTGTCAGGAAGCCCCTAACCTGTTTTGCTGCAAGGATTTTTTTCACATGGCGTGACCAACTCAGGTAGGTCGTCGGTCCACCAGGCTTCAAATAAATCAGTAGAAGTTCCAACCACGCTTGTCGTTATGATGAACCCAACACCTTCAATAATGTGGTCAACTCATCCGAGCCCAACAACTTGAGGACGTCTTCTATCATTCCTTCCTTTGGCGGCATGGATTAACTTCCGCACCGAACACCGCAACAATCAATGCCTCCTCCCGCCCTAGATCCGATCACCTCATCTTAATATTCGCTTGGATGCACACGTGTTGGTGCTGGAGACCTGATAGATGTGTTGGTTGCCCACTGCAACCAGTCTCGCAACAACCGGAGACGGCGGCAGACGCTTGATTCAGCGGCTGGAGGGGTGTGGCCCGCAGCCCTAGAGGCGGAGGTCCTCCGTCAAACACAAATCTGGACTCCCTAGAGTCGGAGGTACTCCGTCAAAATCCGAGACGGCAGCTGCCAAAGGCGGCGGCGGAAGAGACGTTCCCGCAGCCCTAGAGGCGGAGTGACTTCAGAAATCCCGCAGCCCTAGAGGTGATGCTCCGTAGAACGCCGATCCCACAACCCTAGAGGCGGAGGTCCTCCGTCGGCGGCGGAAGAAGTGTGCGCAGAAGAGTTGACGGTTCCTCCGTCGATGGCAGAAGAAGCCGAGCTCAAATCTTTCATGAAAGAAGGAGTCGCGGAAGTGGGCCGCTCGTTTTTTTTTCTTACCTCTGATACCAAGTTGAACGAAAAGAAAAGCTCATTTTATTAGGGCAACACTAAGCTATTTATAGTCTTACAACAATACTAACTATTACAAATTATTACAACAAGGGTATACATGTAATTCCGCAAAATCCACATTTGTTGACTGGTTGGCTTCTCTAATGTCTTTTCTAGCACAATGAAAAGGATTACCCCTAGTTCACATAAAAAAAGGAAACATTCTCAATATTTTTTTCAATAAGGATTTGTTTGGCATCGCGGTGGTGGTAGTGGATGTTAAAATAATTTTCTCCTAAATGTGAAAGAGACTAGCCAGCTTTGACCATGTTTTTCAAGCATGTGTTTCATGACAAGTATGAAAATGAGTAATCATCTTCGACCGGGAAATCAACATGTGCTCTTAAAAGAAGCTTTTAGAAAATTGTCCAAAGGAAGGTTTATGTCAAATGACATGTGTTTTTGACCAAGAGAAGCTTCATGAAAGTTTCATTCACATGTCATCTATCACATCTACCTCATTGATTTTGACCCTATAAATAGTAATGAAGGAAGAGGGGTAAGATATCCCCTTATCTCCAAACCCAAGCCTTGGAAGATTTCTAGAGAGACCTTTGTGGCAATCGTTTTACTTTGGAAGAGTTTTTGGACGGCGTTCTGCGAAGTTAACGAGGAATACTTAGTCTTCATGGATTGGATCTGGAGCAGACTTGGGCAAAGATTCAAATAGATATCTTGGAAAAGATTTGAATAATCCGTCTTGTCCGCCACTGTTGATAACTTGCAATTTTTTTGCTACTGTTTATTGTGAAATATTGTGTGGTGTGAAGTTAGTGAAGATCTTGTGTAAATCGAGGAGGAAAAGCATTGTAATTGCTTATTGTTTTCATACATTTTTAGTGGCGGCTTTCCGGGTTGGACTCCGATCGTCCCGTGATTTTCACCATATTGGGTTTCCACGTTAAATCTTGATGTCACTTTTATTATTGCTATTTTGTGCTGTGTTTTGATTGTGCATCGGCATACCGCCAAGCGGTCGTGCAAGTACTTGCTCGAACTAATTTGCAGGTGCTCTGATCGGACTTGCGCACCTCTAGCCCAACAGTGGATGTAGTGGTTGCAAACAGACATTCGTGAACGCCCTGCGATCTAAGATGATCACGAGTATGCAAGTGGAGCATTGGCTTTGGTAAATTCCCAAACTCTGATTAATTTAGAGAAAACAATAAAAAGAGAATGACCTCATACTATTGTAATTAACTTATAGATTTGATTTATTACTATATTTCTACAGTTTCACATGAAATCTTAACTAATTTTTGGTAGCTTCTAGAACTAACCAGGGTCAAAAAATAATAATGGTTAAATCAAGAGTTATGGAAAGAGGAGTTAAGGTGCTATATTAAACGTGTTGGAAATCTAGCTTTGACTAGCCAGCATCTTCATTCACTCTATTTACCAAAAAACCATGCCCCCCCCCCCCCACCCCACTCCTCTCTTTACCATCTTCCTGCTGTTTATTGCAACTGGACCTTTTCACCTGAAAATAAAGCAAAAACAGTCATGGTGTGTTCAAAGTTTGCCTGCCTGCTCCTATGGCTATTACTCTCTTTGTTAGTTCTATGGCAACATGGTATACCATGTTTCTCTCTCTCTCTCACACACACACTTTTCCCCTTCTCTCACTTCTACTCTAGGGTTTGTTTCAAAAATCTCTGAAAGAAAAACATAAGAGTAGAAGTAAAGCATGTATTGATTTGAATGTTTCTGTTTCTGTTGGATCAGCAATGATAACCAGAGGCAACAAAGACACCATGAACTTAAAGGTGAGTGTTTGATTTTGTTTTCATTTGATTTATAGGCTCATTTGGTTTCTTTGGGATGAAAAACATGCGAAAATGGTGATTTTATTACTCGTTTGGATGTGTGAACGACAAAAAATTCAAATTTTCTGCTATTTTTAAGAGGTTTGTGAAGTTCGAATAGCCTCCATGTATGAAAAAAATGTTTCAAAATGTGGATTTAATTCACAAGTTTTGAGTATGGAAATGTAATCATCATTTTTGTAAATAATTTCAAAGGTGTTTTAGAGCTCAAACTCTACATTGACTCTAATTTCTCCCAACCAAATGACCAATGTTGTAAACTTATCATTTAAAATAATTTCAAAGGTGTTTTCTTGTTGCTTGGGGATGAGACACGTGTGTGAACGACGAATTCTTCAATTTTTCTGCCATTTTGGAGAGATTGGTGAAGTTCAAATTGCCACGCTGTATTAAAAAATGTTTCAAAATGAGGATTTAATTCACTAGTTTTGAGTATGGATATGAAATCATCATTTTTTTGAATAATTTCAAAGGTGTTTTAGAGCTCAAACTCTGCATTGATTCTAACTTCTTCCATCCAAATGATCCAATGCTGTAAACTTATCATTTTAAATAATTTCAAACGTGTTTCATTTGGTTGCTTGGTGATGAAAAACATGTGAAAATAGTGATTTTATTTACTCGTTTCGATGCGTGAATGATGAAATCTTCAGTTTTTCTGCCATTTTGGAGAGGTCTGTGAAGTTCGAATTGCCTCGCTGTATGAAAAAATGTTTCAAAATGAGGATATAATTCACTAGTTTTGAGTATGGATATGAAACCATCATTTTAATAAATAATTTCAAAGGTGTTTTAGAGCTCAAACTCTGCATTGAATCTAACTTCTTCCAACCAAATGATCCAATGCTGTAAACTTAATTATCATTTTCAAAACATTTTTCCTAACTTCATGCATGCAACTAAACTAGTGCAAATCATGACATTTCAGGCTGATTTCTACCCACATTAAGAACAATCCGACAAATCCAAGCTGTGTCAACTTGCAGGGTTTTGAAAAGAAGATCAACTCGACAAGCACCGTCAGAAAAATGAAGATTAGTATAGAGAAAGACATAAGAATCTCCATGGGAGAGGTGGAACTGTGGAAGAAGAGAAGCACACAATCCAGAGCACAGTTAATAAGCCTTCTGCAGCAAAATGCTTGCAGGAGAAGTCTAAAAGCAGCAAGTGCAAGAGGACTTTTTGTTGGAGGAAATGAAGATTTGACCGAAGTCAAAAGCAGCATATATATATATATATATATATATATATATATATATATATATATATATATATATATATATATATTAAAAGGAGGAGGTGTCATTCATGGGTCATAAATGGCGGAAGAGAGAGAAAGCCAAAGAGATAAATATGAACCGGTAAGGTGCCATTAGTGACATTAATGGTGAGACACATGGCTGATTTGTATTGGAGAGTAATACCTATAAATAGGTAATTCTTGTTTACAATTAAAAAGGAGCGGAACAATTGGAAGAAAGCAAAAGCCTGCCAAGGTGGAGCCAGCAAAAGCTGCGGCCAATTTTTGCGGACAAAGCTATAAATTGGCGGAAGCCAAGAAATGTTCAGCAACTACATCTTGCGGACTGTATTTTAAGGAATTTGCGGACACGATAAATTGGCCGACTGCAAGCCTTGCTAGTTGCATCTTGCGGACTGCATTTGCGGACAACCATCCATTAGATATTAGCGGACAGCAGGTCCGAAGTCGTTCAAAGGTGGCGGACAGCAGTTCCTAATCGCAAAGCTTATCGGACATCAAGTTTTTGGTCGGTCAAGCTCTAGTGCAGCAGATAGCTTTTGAAAGAGGAGATTGTGTATTTGTGCTTGCCGAGTGAAGTGTTGAGTTGTAACTCAGTGTGGAGTTGTATTGTAGCCTTGTAATTTTTGTTTGTTATAATAGAGAAGTTGTTTTGCTCTTTTGTGGTGTGCTCGCTATAACCATTTCCAACAGTGGTATCAGAGGGAGGTTGCGAACCTTGGTGGTAACTCAGCAGAGTTGAAGAGATCGCAGTAATGGAGATGGTAAATGCTATGCCGGGTCAAGTTCCGAAGTTGACGAAGACGAACTATGGGAATTGGAGCATCCAGATGAGAGTGCTGCTAGCATCAAAGGAGCTTTGGGAGATTGTTGATGATGAGTATGAAGAGCAGACTACTGAGCAAGAGGCGGCGTTGACTAACGCACAAAGGATGGCACTAAGAGAGGCAAGGAAGAGAGACAAGAAGGCATTGTTCTTGTTATATCAAGGGGTTGATGAAGCAACTTTTGAGAAGATCTCAGATGCTAGAACTTCTAAAGAAGCATGAGAAACCTTGCAACGCTCCTTGCAAGGAGTTGACAAGGCAAAGAAGGTGAATCTTCAATCTCTCCGAGCTGAGTATGAAGTAATGAAGATGCAAAACTCTGAGAAAGTTGGTGACTATGTGACTCGTCTGCGGACGCTTGCAAATGAAATGAAGCGCAACGGAGAGATAATTGATGATGTTAGTTTCATGGAGAAACTACTGCGATCGATATCAAAGAAGTTTAACTACATAGTAGTGGCAATAGAAGAGTCGAAGGATCTCACTCAGATATCTGTTGATGAACTCATAGGCTCTCTGCAAGCCCATGAATACCGCATGCTACAAGATGAAGAGTCAAGTGGCTTAGAGAAAGCACTTCAGACTCAGTTGAACTTTGGAGAGAGTTCAGGAAGAGGAGGTGGCCAGCGAGGTCGAGGCTACCAAGGCAGAGGCAGAGGAAGAAGAGGAGGAAGACATCAGAACTTCCAGAAAGAGGCGGAGCAATCTCAGGGTAGAGAGCAAGAAGGAAGAGGAAGAGGCCGTGGAAGAGTTCGAGGCAGAGGCCGTGGTGGAATGACCCAAGTCCAATGTTACAATTGTAACAGGTTTGGGCACATGAGTTATGACTGTAGACTTCCGAGGAGGAATGAGGAGACCAACCACTATGCTGAAGCAAGAAACATTAGTGATGATCCAATGATGTTCTTGACTTACATAGGAGCTGAAGGAGGTAGAAATGAAGTTTGGTACTTGAACACAGGAGCGAGCAACCATATGTGTGGTGAGAAGGAGTTGTTCACTAACCTTGAATCAAGTGCTGGTGAGGTTAGCTTTGGTGATGCTTCAAAGATCTCAGTAGAAGGCAAAGGGTTGATAGTGGTCACTCTCAATGGCGTGAAGGTGCATCTTAATGATGTGTTCTATGTTTCTGGCTTGAAGAGTAACATCTTAAGCCTTGGACAATTGGTGGAGAAAGGTTACTGCATTCTGTTGAAGGATGATTTATTGTCTATGAAAAACCAGCAAGGAAAAGAGGTGGTGAAAGTAAAGATGACGACGAATCGTCTCTTTACGTTGAAGATGGATGCCAAGGAGACAACATGCCTAGTAAGAACTGAAGAGGAAGAAGAAGCCTGGTTGTGGCACCATAGGATGAGTCACTTAGGCTTCAGTGGTCTGAAGCTTCTGTCACATGCGAAGATGGTGGAAGGTTTGCCTAAGATCTTACCGACACAGAAGATCTGTGAAGCTTGTACAAAGGGAAAGCAGACGCGACAGAGTTTTGAAGGAGGAAAGTCTCGTAGAGCAAGGAGACAGCTTGAACTGGTTCATTCGGACATTGCTGGTCCGTTTGATATTGCCTCAATTGGAGGAAGCAAATACTATATTACCTTCACTGATGATTTTAGTCGGAAGTGTTGGGTTTACTTCTTGAAGGAGAAGTCTGAGGCCCTTGACAAGTTCAAGGAGTTCAAGACAATGACAGAGAAGGAGAGTGGACAACCACTGAAGGTGCTCAGGACTGATAGAGGTGGGGAGTACACCTTTAAGTTATTTGATGTTTTCTGCAAAGAGCATAAGATTGCTCATCAGTTGACTGCAGCATACTCACCTCAGCAGAACAGAGTTGCTGAGCGAAAGAACTTGACGATTCAGAACATGGCAAAGAGTTTGATAAAGGGCAAGAAGTTGCCGAAGATGTTCTGGGCTGAAGCAGTACAATGTGTTGTGTACTTGTTGAACAGATGTCCAACGAAGAGTGTGAAGTTCAAGACTCCATATGAGGCATGGAGTGGATGGAAGCCAAGTGTGCAACACTTGAGAGTGTTTGGGTGTGTAGCTTATGCTCACGTCCCTGAGCAGAAGAGGAAGAAGCTGGATGATAAGAGTGAGAAGTGTATATTTGTAGGCTATGCTCCGATGAGTAAAGCTTATAAGTTATACAGCCCAGTGACAAAGAAGGCAATCATCTCTAGAGATGTGTTGTTTGAAGAAGATAGCTGCTGGAGCTGGGATGAGAAGGAAAGAAGCGTCAAAGGAATGTTCTATGACGACGATGATGAAGAAGGTGGTCACGAAGCTGAAGTTGAGGATGGTGGAGCTGAACCACCATCACCACCGAGCAGAGATTCAGGGGGAGGTTCGACTCCTTACTCTAGTGGAGTAAGCACCAACAGAAGAAGTTCTGATAGAGAAAGCACCAGCAGGAGCATCTCTAATGGTTCTCAACCTAGGATGAGAAGGTTGGAGGAAATCTACGAGGACACGAAGCCAATGCATGCTAATTTTTCTTTATATTGTCTTTTAGCAGATTGTGAGCCGTACTCATATGATGAAGCTGCTCAGGAGAAGACTTGGATGAAAGCAATGGATGAAGAGATGACATCCATTAAGAAGAATGATACTTGGGACTTAGTCACTCTGCCAGTAGGTCATAAGCCCATTGGTGTGAAATGGGTGTATAGAGTGAAGAAGAACAAGGATGGAGAAGTGGAGAAGCACAAGGCAAGACTCGTCGCTAAAGGCTACCGACAAGTCCAAGGTGTGGACTACGACAAGATGTTTGCTCCAGTGGCACAGATAGACACTATCAGACTGATCATTGCACTAGCTGCTCAATATAAGTGGAAGATCTGTCAGATGGGCGTCAAGTCTGCATTTCTTAATGGTTATCTGGAAGAAGATGTGTACGTACAGCAGCCTCCTGGATATGAAGTGAAAGGCCAAGAGAGGAAGGTCTACAAATTGAAGAAGGCATTGTACGGGTTGAAGCAAACGCCTCGGGTTTGGAATGAAAGAATAGATGCATACTTTCAGAAAAAACGGGTACATGAAGAGCCCGTATGAGTACGCACTCTATACGAAGGTGGAGAAGAACTACGATATCATGGTCGTATGCTTGTATGTTGACGACATGATATTCACAGGAAACAACCCTCTCATGTTCGAAGAGTTTAGGAAGACAATGAAGAAGGAGTTTGAGATGACAGATTTGGGTGAACTCACTTACTTCTTGGGCATTGAGGTACAACAGAGTGAAGATGGGATCTTCGTTTCTCAGAAGAAGTATGCGGAGGAGATTCTGAAGAAGTTCCAGATGGAGAACAGTAAGGCTATCTCTACTCCTGCTGATCCGGGAATGAAGCTGATGAAGGATTCAAAGGAAGAAGCAGTTGACTCAACGTTGTTCAAGAGTCTAGTTGGAAGTCTACGCTACCTGAATTTCACTAGACCCGATATCATGTATGCGTTTGGAGTTGTTAGCAGATATATGGAGGAGCCGAAGCAAGATCACTTCACAGCAGCGAAGAGAATCTTGAGGTATGTGAATTAGACGAGAGATCATGGTTTGATGTACTCAACTGCAGAGGAGTTGAAGCTGGTCGGGTACTCCGATAGTGATTACGGAGGAGATGTGAATGACCGGAAGAACACTTCTGGATACGCTTTTCATATGGGAACAACAGTGTTCTCATGGTGTTCAAAGAAACAGGCAACGATCGCCTTGTCTACCTGCGAAGCTGAGTACATCGCAGCGACAGCCTGTACGTGTCAAGCAATTTGGTTGAGAAATCTCCTGCATGAGTTGCACCATGCACAGGATGGTCCTGTGACGGTGTATGTGGATAACATAACTGCAATTCAGCTAGCGAAGAATCCAGTGCTGCATGGGCGCAGCAAACACATTGAGACAAAGTATCATTTTCTTCGCGAGCAGGTGCAGCAGAAGGTGGTGGAGTTGGTATACTGCCCCACAGGAGAGCAGATGACAGATATTTTCACCAAGGCATTGAAGACCGAGACGTTCATGAAGTTTAAGAGCAAACTCGGCATGTGCTGCCGTATTTGAGGGGGAGATTGTTGGAGGAAATGAAGATTTGACCGAAGTCAAAAGCAGCATTTATATATATAATATATATATATATATATATATATATATATATATATATATATATATATATATATATATATATATATATATATATATATATATATATATATATAAAATATAATATAATATTAAAAGGAGGAGGTGTCATTCATGGGTCATAAATGGCGGAAGAGAGAGAAAGCCAAAGAGATAAATATGAACCGGTAAGGTGTCATTAGTGGCATTAATGGTGAGACACATGGCTGATTTGTATTGGAGAGTAATACCTATAAATAAGTAATTCTTGTTTACAATTAAAAAGGAGCGGAACAATTGGAAGAAAGCAAAAGCCTGCCAAGGTGGAGCCAGCAAAAGCTGCGGCCTCTTTTTGTGGACAAAACTATAAATTGGCGGAAGCCAAGAAATGTTCAGCAACTACATCTTGCGGACTGTATTTTAAGGAATTTGCGGACACGATAAATTGGCCGACTGCAAGCCTTGCTAGCTGCATCTTGCGGACTGCATTTGCGGACAACCATCCATTAGATATTAGCGGACAGCAGGTCCGAAGTCGTTCAAAGGTGGCGGACAGCAGTTCCTAATCGCAAAGCTTATCGGACATCAAGTTTTTGGTCGGTCAAGCTCTAGTGCAGCAGATAGCTTTTGAAAGAGGAGATTGTGTATTTGTGCTTGCCGAGTGAAGTGTTGAGTTGTAACTCAGTGTGGAGTTGTATTGTAGCCTTGTAATTTTTGTTTGTTATAATAGAGAAGTTGTTTTGCTCCTTTGTGGTGTGCTCGCTATAACCATTTCCAACACTTTTGCTACAGGTACTCACCATTTCCGCGTAAATCTTGTCGGCCACATTCCATTCAGAACTCACACACCAAAGAACAACTGAAGCGGTCACCAACAACTGAGCCATTTGCAGCTCAAAGTTTCTAACATTTCTTCATAATCTGCGAAAAAACATGACATTACAGCCAAGTGCAGCCAATTTTGATGTTTGATAGATGCAAAGCTCAGCTATTAGGTTCATATTTATGAATGTAAGAGGAGTGCTGCAAATTGAAAATCAAATTTATGTTTCTTTTTGGCTATGAAATCCTATATATCACGGGATCGGAAACGATTCACAGAGACATTTACATGATTGATCCACATTTTGAAAACGAGTTTAACATAAAACCTTCGTAGTACCGCGAATTGAGAACTCCGAGTACAAAAATGTAAGTAAAAAAGATGAGCACCGCTATCATTCTCATAGATAAAGTTCACAACAACGAACTACTCATCAAGATTAACTTAATATGTGAAGATGGACGAGTTTGCAACAACTCAATCATCTTTGACACACAGTTGACTGCATGGGTGTTCACAAACCGAATCGAATGAAATACCTCTTCAATCAAATTCAAATCTGGCATAGAATGCAGAGATTCAGACTCATCCTGAATTCCTTGATTCAAAATTGAATTCGGGCTCAGATTCGAATTTGAATTTGCTTCAAATGAAGGATCAAATAAACTTTGATCGGACGGTCATGATCATCTTTATATATAATATAATAATTCATATTATCCGCGAACTCTTCAGGAATCTTGCCAACAGAGAATATTATTCCTATTCGAAAACCACTCGAATCCGAATTTGATTTCAAAAATGTGGATCTTAATCGAATCGATTCCTGAATTATTCATAAAATATTGGTTTGCGAACAACCATTGACCGCATGCCTGATACGCTAGCATATATTTATTTTATTTTAGTTTATATTATTGTTCAATGTGCTTTTACTTCAATAACTCTTTGGGGCTCTAATTTGACTATTGTGATTTGTGAATGGTTGTCTTTCTCTCGATGCAGGAGAGGCTAGCACACCTTCAAACAAAAATGGAAAGGTACTTTCTATCATAACACCCCCATCGGCATATATGATTGTGGAAAATTATTACATCAGTTTTAGGGGCAGCCCGGTGTGCAAAGCATCTCCGCGCAGCGAGCGTCTAAGGAAGGGTCCCACTACAAGGACGAAATGTAGGCAAATCTTACCCTGCAATTTTGCAAGAGGATGCTTCCAAGACTCTGTAGTTTGGAAATTATTACATTAGTATATTCAAGAAAATTTATAAGAACCTCCTTAGTTTGCTGCGACGTGTCCTACATCATTTGAATTATCCTGGCCTGATACGAAATTAGAACCTAAACATACAAGGCTCTGTTTGGCACGATGGTAGTGGTCATGAACGATGTGGTTATGAACCATCGTTCGCGAACGCCCGACCTCGCGTAAAGAAATTCATTCACGTTTATGTTCAAAACTAGTTTTCTTCATCACTAGAGGAAAGACGCTCACCAAACGAAACCTAAGTGTACATAGCTAGAAGAGTTTTCCGATTCAAGACTATATTCTCAACCCCGCTGATTCGTATTTCATGTATTTTCCTCTCAGGATGTCAATTTCGATGCGAAAATGAAGGGAAGTGGCTTTGAGAAGGTGGAAATCTCAAGAACAGAAAGCAACTCCCCTCCTTCAAAATTTCCTTCTCTTGGTAGTGAACACTTGCAGAGAATTGAGACCGAGTCAGAGAGATTCAAAAAGGAAGCCACAGCTGTTTACGCGATGATGATCAAGGACTATCATGTGAATGCAAAGCGCAAGCCTCCCATCAACAACCACCAGCCATCAGAAGGTGAAGAAAATGAGAAGCCATAGTTATAAAAAAAGCTTCAGATCTTTAGTGCAAGCAGTACATTAGGGAATACTAGGGTGTATAAATAATCTACAACAGTTCATAAATTGATAACCTGGAGCATCCTCACAGGACCAATTTTGTAAACTTCAGAGTTATTCTCATCTGTCTTTCCTTACACTTAGTTGAATTTCCCAAGCATGTCAAATGAAATTAAGTGCAGATATTGAAGGTATGCTTGTGTCAATCACTTGGGGGCAAAATTCTCCTAAGGATCCCTCTACAAGAGAGTTACAAGGCACACAAGACATCCTTCTAAGGCTTTGTTTGGGACAGATGTGACGGTAGGAAGAACATTGGTGGGAAAAACATTACGAGGAAATTGGAAATTTAGAGCGACAAAAAGAGAAGCAAGAAGGCTGTTATGGGCCCTTACGTTGCATCGGCCCGCTCTGTAAGAGCACTGCAGCCCGTACGCCCCAACCACCTTTCCGTGCCCAGTATAAGCGCGATAGATTGTTGAGGCTGGGCCTCGAGCCCCTGACCTCCTTGATGAGACTCCTTAAACACGGCTCTCATCATCAACTGAGTTGCAACCCTGTCACAGAGCGGGCTGATGTAGGGTAAGGTCTCGTAACAAAGGCACATAAAGCTCATTTTAGCTTTTTTGAAAGTGGGAGTTGATAATGTTTTGCAAAAATCTTTGAAAACACTTTTTTGACGTATGCACATTTCACACCACCAAGAAACCAAATGCTTGCAAAACAACTGTGGTGGTGGGAATAAAACTTTTTCACCTGCCACCACTGTTCCTAGAACCAAAGGCTTTGTTGGCGTGACAGTGGCAGTCTTGAACACGGTGATTATGAACCATCGTTCGTGAACTCCCGGCCTCACCTAAGGAACTCCATTCGCTTTTATGTTCAAAACTAGTTTCTTTTCTTGACAGTGGTCATAACCGTTATTTGGTGACAGTCATAACCGATGGCATGCCAAACATGTATTCTACGATGTGACATTTTTGTCCAAACTCACCGTAGCAAAATCGCCCACCAAACGGAGCCGAAAACTCTCTACTCTCTCTTATAGAGATAGGGGAGAACTCTGTTGGGCTAGAAAGCACGCAAGCCCGATCAGAGCACCTGCAAATTAGTTTGAGCAAATACTTGCATGACTGCTTAGCGATATGCCGATACACAATCAAAACACAACACAAAATAACAACAATAAAAGTGACATGAAGATTTAACGTGGAAATCCAATATGGTGAAAACCACGGGACGATCGGAGTACAACCCGGTAAGCTGCCACTAAAAATGCATGAGAACAATAAGCAATTACAAGACATTCTCTCCTCGATCCATACAAGATCTTCACTAGCTTCGCACTACACAATACAATAAATAGTAACAAAAAACTGCATGTTACCGACAGTGGTGGATGAAACAGATTACACAAATTCTCTCCAAGATGGCTTTTCAAATCCTTGCCCAAATCTGATCTAAATCCAATCTATGTAGGCAAAGTAGTCATCGTCAACGTCGTACAACGATGTTCAAAAACTCTCCCAAAGTAAAACGATTGACACAAAAGCCTCTCTAGAAATCTTACAATGCTTGAGTTTAGAGAAAAGTGGATGCCTTACCTCTCCTCTTTCATGTCTATTTATTGGGCCAAAATCAATGAGGCAGTGATGGTAGATGACATATGGATGAAATTTCCATGAAACTTCTCTCGGTCAACGAACAACTGTCATTTGATATGAAGTTTATTTCACAACATTTTTTGGAAACTTCCTTTAAGAGCACAAGTTGATTTTCAAGTCAAAGATGTTTGGCTTCTCCTCTTTTCAAGAAATTTCCTTTAAGAACACACGTCAATTTCATGGTCAAAAGCGGCTAGCCCCTTTCACACTTAGGATAAAATATCTCATCAATTCTCTCCTTTTCGACTAAGTGAAGAAACTTGTTATTCCAACAATCTTCCTTTAAATCTCCAACATATCTCAACTTTCGGTCAATCAGCATGCCAAATTTCGAGTTAGTAAGACTTGAAGCCAAAAGTTTTCTCCACAAAGGATGAGAACTGAACTCAATAACTTATTCTCCCCTTTACTTTATGTGGAGGGAACCGCCGTGCTGGCTATTCTCACGCATTGCTCGAACTTCTCTCTTGACACGGTCTTCGTAAGCATATCTCCTTCATAGTCATCTGTGTGCACCTTCTGCAAATCCATCTCTTTCCGTTCTAGAGTATCACATATCCAATGATACCGCATGTCAATATGCTTGGACCTCGAGTAAAAGGTGAGGTTCCTTCCCCAAGTGAATCACACTCTGACTGTCGCATAGGAATATATAGCACTTTTGAGTGAAACTCAGCTCTTTGATGAAATGCTTCGTCCAAAGAAGCTCTTTCCCTAGCTCAGTGACTGCAATAAATTCTGCCTCTATGTTCGACGATGCAAAACGAACTTTTGCAGTCTAGACTGCCATGACACAGATCCCCCTACAAACATGATCAGGTACCCAAAAATCGATCTTCTGGAGTCCAAATCTCCAGTCATATCATCATCAGTATAGTCCAGTAGCTCTGGCTCACTTTCTCTGAACTTCAACATCAAGTCTGATGTTCCATGTAGGTACCTCAGAATCCATTTCACAGCATTCCAATGCTCTCTCCCAGGGTTGTAGAGAAACCTACTAACATTGTCAACCGCGTGTGATATATCAGGGCGGGTGCACACCATAGCGTACATTAGATTGCCAACTACGGAAGCACGCGTGACCTTTTGTGTCTCCTCTTTCTCCTTAGGTGTGCTTGAGCATTGGTCAGCAGTAAGTTTGAAGTGAGCTGTAAGCGGCGTGCTCACTTTCTTCGTTTGATCAATACTGAGTCTCTGTAGCACCTTCTCTGATGTATCTTTCTTGCGATAACCAAAGTAACTTGGATTCTCTATCTCTCAGAATATGCATCCTTAGGATAGTCTTCGTAGCTCCCAAGTCCTTCATTACAAATGTGGAGCTCAATTGCCGCTTCAGCTCGGCAATGCGAGCAATGTTCTCCTACCAACTATCAGCATATCATCAACATATAAGAGTAAAATGATGAAATCATCTAGAGCATATTGATTCACAAACACACAGTGATCAAGGGTGGTTCTCTTAAAGTCGATCTTCCCCATAAAAAGCATCCAACTTCTTGTAACACTATCGCGGGGCCTGCTTCAGGCCATATAAATGTTTCTTCAGGCGATAAATTAGGCACTCATTTGCTTTGACCCTAAAACCTTTAGGCTGCTCCATATACAACTCCAAGATCGCCATGGAAAAATGCGGTCTTGACATTCATCTGCTCGATCTCTAGGTCAGCCTCACAACACGACCAAGATCTACCTGAAAATGACATCTTCATAACAAGAGAGAAGATCTCATCAAAATCAACTCCATGTTTCTGACTAAAGCCCTTCACCACTAATTAGCATTATATCTGAGTGGTGTCGAGGGGTCTCCCTACTTTACTCGAAAATCATCGATTTTTCAGAGCCTTCTTGCCCTCAGACAATCTCACCAAATCATATGTATGAATTTCCTGCAGAACTGCATCTCCTCCTGCATAACAACATCCATTCTTGCTTCTCTGATCTTTTCACTGGTTCATTAAAGCACTCGAGCTCCCAGAATAGTCAATAGAATATACTCGGTAGTATAGTATCTCAAAGATGAGTGTCTAAATCATCAGACCTCCATGAGCGTGTTCAGCTGCTGGTATTGACACATCATCAGTGATGTCCTCTATAGACTCTCCATCAATATCATCCTCATGATTTGGAAGTGGCTCAGTGCCCTGTATCAGCTCAGGATCTTCAGACTCCTCAGTATCCTCACTTCCAACCATAGAAGATTCCTGTGATCAGTATGTGAGAGTCGGCCTTTTCAGCCTTCTCAGGATCAACTATAATCTAATCCTCACAAAATATAGGTTTGCGACTGCATACAAGTTTCTTCTCAATCGGATCAAAGAACCTATAACCAAACTCATCACTACGTCCATATCCCAAAATATGTATTGTCGGGTCTTGAAATCCAACTTCGATCTTTTCGTCCCGAGGGACGCACACAAAGGCTTTGCAGTCAAAGACCCTCAAGTGACTATATGAAGGGTCCTTCCCATATCAGACCCTATCAGAACATCCTCCTGTAATGCATAACTGGGAGAGAGGTTGATGACGTGTGCAGCTGTGTACAAAGCCTTACTTTAAAACATGTCAGGTAGCTTTGACTCAGACAGCAATCACCTCATCCTCTCCATCAATATTCTATTCATTCTTTCAACTACGTCATTCAGCTGCGGCGTCTTAGACGTAGTCTATTCATGTTCTGATCCCTTGCTCTCTACAGTACTCATCAAAGATACCAATATACTCTCCCTCATTTTCGGACCTGATGCACTTTAGCTTCTTCCCGGATTGCCTCTCCACCTCAGCATGGAATTTCCGAAAAGTTTTGAGAACCTCATCTTTGGTCTTAATAGCGTAGACCCTAATATTTTCTCGAATGATCATCGATGAATGTCACAAAGTAAGATGCTCCTCCCCTAGTTTAGACATTTAGTGGTCCGCAAACATCAGTACGCATACAAGCTCTTATGGCTCAGATCTCCAGGTAGAAATGTAGCTCTGGAAAGATACTTTATTCTGCTTCCCAGCCATGCAGTGGTCACATCTCTTCAGCTGATCCACATATAGATCAAATATCATCTTTATTCTTGGCAAGACATCTTAGACCCTTTTAGCTAGTATGAATCTGTCTCCTATGCCATCTCCTATGCCATAAAGATGTGGTTACATTATCTTTGACAGTGTTGTCCTGAGTAGCTTCAGGCCTCCCCTCCATGTAGTATAGACCAGTTTCTCTATAACCTCTGACCACTACTAGTGACCCCTTGATAAGCCTCCAAAAATCTTCACCGAAAACACTTAAGTGTCCTTAATGACCTAGCTTCCAAATGAAACTAGGTTGAAGCAGATGTCAGGTACGTGTCACACATCCTTCAGAATCCGCAAACCTCCTGTGCTCGTCTTCAGGTGCATGTCTCCCCTTCCTGATGAATTTAAACGTGTCACCATTACCCATTCTAAGAACTCCACAGTCACGAGTCGTATATACGACAAACAACTCTTCTATTATGGGAGACATATGTAGGGCACCTGAATCAACAATCTAGCTCCTATCATCGCACGAAAGTGCAGCTGCGTCATCATCTCCAACAATGATGATATCATCCTCCTCTATGGTAATGATGACAGTCGTATGCATGCCCATCTTCTCAATTGAGGACTCTCCTTTCCTCTGTCTGGTCATTCTTCAGAGTATAACAAAACTTTTGAATATGATCATTCTTGTGGTAGTAGTGACACTCCATATTTTTGTAGCGACACCTGGACTTTTCTCTATTTTGGCTCCTCTCGTTATTCATTCCTCTCCTCTTGCTCCTGCCTTTCCCCTAGGCTCAGTGCACAAAACATCAGCTCGTGAAAAAGAGCTTGAATGTCTTGAGACTTTCTTCTTACCTCTCATTCAGGATGACATTCTTGACAATCTTCATAGTAATAATTCCTCTTGGAGAGGAGTTGATTAGAGAAACTCTAACCATCTCCCAAGAGTCTGAAAGAGATTTCAGCAACCATAATGCATTGACCTCATCCTCGAAGTTCACCTGCATATCTCAGATACCACTTGTTGCGCTAGAGAGCATGCAAGCCCGATCAGAGCACCTGCAAATTAGTTCGAGCATGTATATACACGCCCGCTTAGCGGTATGCCGATACACAACCAAAACACAGTACAAAATAACAACAATAAAAGTGACACATATATTTAACGTGGAGACTCAATATGGTAAAAACTACGAGATGATCAGAGTCTAACCCGAAAAAGCCACCATTAAAAATGTATGAGAACAATAGATAATTAAAAGGCTTTCCCTCCTTGATCCATACATGATATTTACTAGCTTCGCACTACACAATACAATAAATACTAACAAAAAACTGCACGTTACCGACAGTGGTGGACAAGACAGATTACACAAATCCTCTCTAAGATGCCTATTCGAATCCTTGCCCAAATCTACTCCAGATCCAATCCGTATAGACGAAGTACTGTTCGCCAACGTCGTGCAATGACGCCCGAAAACTCTGCCAAACTAAGACGATTGACACAAAGATCTCTCTAGAAATCTTCCAATACTTGAGTTGGGAGAGAAGTGGATGTCTTATCTCTCCTCCTTCATGCCTATTTATAGGGCCAAAACCAAGAAATTACTGGTGGTATATGACATTTGGATGCAGCTTCCAGGAAGCTTCCCTCAGTCAAATAATACATGTCATTTGACATAAAGTTTCCTTTGAATAATTTCATAGAAACTTTTTTTAAGAGTATACATGTTGATTTTCAGGTCAAAGATGGTTGACTTCTCCTCTTTCCAAAAAATTTCCTTCAAAAACACATGTCAATTTCATGGTAAAAAACGGTTAGCCATTTTCACACTTATGAGCAAATATCTCATCGCCATAGACTAAATAACCAAAATGCTCTTGAAGGAAAAAATACATAAGACACAATAAAGACAAAGGTTGACCGCAATGAGTCGTCGCATCACATTTATACCGGTATCTTACAATTTTTACTAATGTTGGGTTTTATTGATTGGAATTGTTAACATTTTGGGGTTGAACCGGTCTATTGGGTCTGAATCGGTTGGTTCACTCAAACTGGTTCAAGCTTTCTCTATTCTTGTGCTTTGATCTAATAAGTTCGGGTTCAATGACATCTAATAAGTTCGGGTCTTAAGCAATTCTTCATGTTCTCCAGAAGGATCACCGAAGATCAAGTCGTCAACTCCTCTCCTCCAATGGATTCATTGAACACTTGTGCTCAAGCTTTTCTTAAGCAATTATCATAGAAGGGCTTTTGGGTCTTCCAATGAAGCTTTTCTTAAGCAATTCTCGTAGAAAGCGCGATCAGAAGCCAGTGAAGAAGCAGTCCTTGCCGAGTAGCCGATGAATGAGAAGAAAATTGATGATTCTGCATCCATGAGCATATGCGTGCGAGAAGCACACTCGTTCTATCTCTCTTGCAGACACAAATTCTTCAACATATAAGGTCGCGGTCATGAACGCTGTATCATGCCAAACATGTATTATATAATGATGATATTTTTGTCCAAACTCACTGAAGAAAAAACACTACGTCAAGCAAACCCATAGTCTCACTGAAACAAACCAGCACAGACAAGCAGTTTGATGATGGACTTGATGTAAAAATTAATAAAATAATTTTAATGTGTTAGAATATAGTTTCACACATACACACCAGTGACTGTGCACGGGAGCCCTCATGCAAGCGGCCACATTCGACGAAATGACGACATTAGACGAGGGCCGCGTCGTTAGGCGGGCCACGTCATTTAATATTTTTTTTTAATAAAAACCATATGTTGTGATGATTGTTATCTTTACTTATCGTAGGGAGAACTTGAGTTCAAATCCCACAATTCACAATTTTAGTGAGATTAAAAACCGGATCATATGACTCTTCATTTTCAATAAATTTAAGGATAAAATTATTATTTAATGTTATATGATACCCTATACCATGATATAATCCTAAACCCTATCATAATAATTGTAAGAGCTCTAGTAAAAAAAAAAAAATAATTAGAATGTTAAATTTGACTTCAGTGAGATTGAAGGCACCATTACAACCAATTTATTTTAAATTTGAAGCATTATAGCTCATGATTTAACATCTCAACCCAATGGCCCACAGGAAATCAATTTGCTGCCCTCTTATTGAGGCTCTGTTTGACACACCGGCGGGGCGCCGTTCCGGCGGAAACGGGCCGGACGGGAACATATTTGGAAGCTTTTTGCGAGCTCCCTTTGAAAACGGCCGGCGTGAAAGGGAGCCAGTCCGGCATTTTCTCACTGGCCAAGCGAGCACCATTTCACCGTTCACGCCGGCCGTTTCCTCTCTCCTCCCCGGCGTGCCACCGGGCTGGATTGTCAAACAGAGCCTCAGTTGAAAATCCCCCTTATTTAAGAGGGGTTTTTGGCATCCGGGACCCGGATTCTGGTTCCCCTCTTGCTCGACTTCAGTTCCGCTCTCCACACGGCTAGTAAAGAGAGGCTCCCAATCCTGATCTCAAAAATCTCTCCTTATTTAAAACATTTTAGCGGTTCTTAAAAACTCTATTTTTAAAATAATTTCTCAAATTTGTAACAAGTCCACTTTGGACTACCGCCAGGATGGCGCTGTCACAAAATCACAATCTCGCCCTAAAAGACGCAGCATGATGCCTCGCCTGGGATCCATTTGACGCACTGTCAAACCTCCAACTCAGCGCACAACCGAAAGAGGGATGAGCCTGTTCTGCCTCAACATTCTGGCTGGAATCCCAACCATCGGGGGAGCAGATTTTCAAACAGGCCCTTAATTGGGGCCAACCGCTCCACCAAACACACCCAAAGACACCGAGTTAATGGAACCACTGCCCTGCACCCAATAGTGTAGAATAACATTGGACTAATGGGGGACCTCCCCTTCAAGATTGCATAATTACAACTTACATCCCTCTTAACATTTGAAATTACGAAAATCTCCCCTAAATATTTACATTTCATAACATCCATGCAAAAAAGTATTTCCTTAAGAGTAAATCTTGAGGAGGGGGGGGGGGGGGGGGGGGGGGGGGGGGGGGTGGTCTTTTTGTGTATAGATGTTATGAAATGTAAACATTGAGGGCGAGATAATTATAATTTTGAAAGGTAGAGGGGTGCATGTTGTAATTAAACAGACTTTAAGGGAGGTCCCAGTAAATAACCCTAAATGATAATTATATCATAGCTTTAAACTTTTTATGGCTCCGTTTGGTAGGACTTATTTTCACCAGTCAAGCGGTCACGACTGCATGAACCGGACCTTAATTAAGGCCAGATTCATGTGATCGTGACCGCTTGACCGGTGAAAATAAGTCCTCCCAAACGGAGCCTATATCTAAGGGTTGAGGCCCAGTGGCAAATCGGTCAAATGATACATTGAACTCTTTAAAGCAAACCTAATCATGATGCCCTATCCCTCTAATCAGATATCCTAACAAAAGCAAACTTTTAAATTCCAAAAATACCCTCAAGTTCTTGAACAAGAAGCACCCATCTCTTTCTTTCTCTCATGACCTAAGAAGTAACTAAGCAGCAATAATCTAGATGGAAAAAGGGCAACCCAGTGCACAAAGCATTCCCGCACAGCAAGGGTGCAGGAAAGGGACCCACCACAAGGGTTAAACATAGGCAAACCTACACCCTAAATTCTGCATGAAAATGAAAAAAAAGTCTAAACATACATAAGCAACATTTATATACTTAAGAATATTAAAAAAATGCAAGACCGGCAAAAATATTAACCAGCGCCCATCCTGCTCTCATCAAAGCTAATGGCGGATAGCTTTCCCGGAATTCCATATCAAACACCGCTGCAGCTTGAATTCAATCATTCAGCCTGGTCTCCAGCTTCAAGACCAGCGAAAATACCACTTTGCGCGCCCCGCTTTATTCCTCCAAATGGTTTCCGAGGCTTGCGCTTGCTCCTCTATGTACACAAGCTGACAAACCCGCCGTCGGTCCCGAGACATGCTGTCCAGGCATATTCGACGAATGCGGCGGAGCGAAAAGAATGCGGCGGAGCGAGTCAGTTGAAGAAGTACGTCGAATTAAGAACGTCTTTGATGTCAAAGTCTCCGCGCTCTGGCAATGGAGGAAAGCTCAGAGAAGGAAATGATGACTGGAAGTTCATCAGCAGCTGCAGAAGAAGATGGAGAGAGCATTAGCATGTTCTTGGCATAATTCCTTCTTATGGAAGAGACAAAGCAGTGGATCCTCACATTATCCAGTATGGGAGTCTCGTAGAGTTCGACGAACTTTTCACGGAGTATTCTGCTCATCTCATCGATATCACACGCGTGCGTCCAATATGAATCATGGACTCCTGCGGAGTTACGCGATCTAAACCAACATTAGATATATTTCGCAGCAAGATGCGTTTTTTTGGGTATCAGCAAGAGAATTTGCAGAATTAATCCCATAAAGGGGATAATGAGAGTGTTGAGAAATGTCAGGGGAACCATATTAACCCAGGATTTGGATGATGAAAAAGCATAAACAGCACAAAAGCAACCTGCAAAACTCAGTCCTGCCTTCTTGCATTCAACTGCAGTCATCATCATATGGGAGCCATCAAGTGAATGAACAAAGTTTGGGGGGAAAGCTGTCCTCTGCCTGTTCCCCATGACCTGCAAAAATAGCAAGAAAGGATGAAATATTTCACAAGGAAATAAAAATGTCACTGTTAGATTTTCATCATCAATAGCTTTATTCCGATTATTTGGAATCGGCTTTATGAATCCTCACTTTTTAATCATACAATAGAACATTACCGAGGTGTTAAAATTTAGGGCAAAGTACATGTGGCACCCCTATATTGTAGAGGAAATACATTTAACTCCCTGTAAGTTTCAGAAGAACTATAATAACCCCTGATTTTTCATAACCGAGACATTTGACCCCGTACAAATTCTTTCGACAGAGGGTCAAATGTCTCGGTTATAAAAAATTAGGGGTTACAATAGTCCTTCTAAAACTTATAGGGGGTCAAATGTCTTTTCTCTATAATATAGGGGTACCACCGGTACTTTATCCTAAATTTTATATATGAAATCATTTTGAATAAAATGACTTCTATTGAAATTACCTCTGCTCATTCTTTTTCTCCATCATCCCAAGTATTAATTCTATCCATATGTCATCGGTGAATTTTCTACAATGCGTGGTTCAATCTGGCGACAGAAGATCCATATAGCCGACCCCATTATAGTGGGATGAAGGCTTGAGTGTTGTTGTAAACTTAAGTTTCTTTCATACTCCACTCAATATTAAAGTTGTCGTGCCCAGGCCTGCTATCATTCCTTGTTTGTCGAGTATCTATCGTGCAGGCTCAGGTCATTCGTCATCGAGCTTTTTCCTTCATCGAATTCCTATGTCCCTCAATGAGTCTCTTGGGTTTAGTTTCTCCCTCCATCGCCGAGGAAGCCCTTTCCCTCTAACGTTGAGGTCAGGGTTCCCCTCCGACGACTTTTTCACCTTCTTTTGTTCCTGCAGATCATTCCTCTTTTTAGATTTTCTGTGCCTATGATAGCACAGATCGGGTGTCGTACCTCCGATCTGGATTCTCTGTTCTTGATCGGATCCTCAACAGCTTGGATCGAGTTTCCGACCCTGATTCTTCATCCTTGGTTGGGTCCCCGATAGCTCGAATCAGGCCTTGATCCAAAATTTCTGTTCTTGATCGGGTAATTGATACCACAAATCGGGCCTTTGATTGTTCGTGTATTCCCCTAGATTCTCCAGCTCACCTCTACTGCCACTAAGGGTACTTTGCCTTACACATCTTCTAGCATTGCTCTGACAACATCTTCTTTCTCTTTGCATGAGATCAGTGAGGACTGTATTGTTACACATTGTTCTCATTGGGTGAGACGACCATCACAAATGCTCTAACTCTTTTTTCCGTGTTCTTCAAATGCGCAGACTCCTCTAGCACGTCACTGATGCGCTGAATTCTATAGAGATGATTTTGTATGACTTCATCATGAAATGTGAGTCGACAGAATACAAGTGGGGTAAGCTACACTCATTTTATTATGTCCGGGATAGTCTGCAACATCTTTATGATCTCTTTAATGATCATTCATATACCATGACCGTCTGGAGATATTGAGATCATGGTAGTAAAAAACAAAAGTATCTATAATGTTAAGCTCTGAAAACATCCTCTCACTATTGAATTGTCAGCTTAGCAGTATCAAAGGGAATCTGCCATCACTGTTATGCTGACTGTGCGTCTTCTTCTTCCATGTCTCCACATTGTCAGTTCAATTGTCATCCTAACCTCTACAATGTCATTCTTGTAATCATGCACCTCAAAATTAGATTTCCAACCAAGGTCACTTTCGCCCGTCGCAGACCCTCATCCAACATGCTTCTCCTGTTTCTCATCCAACTTCTCTCATAGGTGGTGGACGGTCACCCTGGGCGGCTCATTAACGCGATGGACGTAATAGGGGTGTGGTTTGCAGTCATATCTGCTTCCATGGTAGACCAAACCATACCAAGGCAGTGTGCTTTCTGAAGGATAGGTATCCTTATCAACGGGCGACACCACCTCAAGCCCACATGCTACTATTGCCAAGAACACAAACCTTGAGTTCAAGGAGAGATTCACGGCAGCCTATGTGGCTTTTTCTTCACAGAAGCCCACAGACCCATGTACAACAACAACACTCAAGCCTTTATCCCACTATAGTGGGGTCGGCTATATGGATCCTTTGTCGTCATTGTGCCCTATCTTGTGTCATAATCTCACTAAAGCCTAAGTACATGTATTTCCTTATAGTTTCATTCCAAGTCTTTATTGGTCTACCCCTCCCTCGTTTAACATGCCGAGTGACTAGACTCTCACAACGCCTAACAGGTGCTTCTAATGGTTTCCTTTGTACGTGTCCAAACCATCTTAGTCGAACTTCTAGCATCTTCTCTGCAATTGGTGCTACTCCTGTCTTATCCCTAATACATTCATTCCTAATTCTATCCAGTCTTGTGTGTCCACACATCCACCTAAGTATTCTCATCTCCGCAGCTCCCATTTTTTGACCCATGTATCCTCTAAATTTTTTGAAGGTATATCCTTCTTATCTCATAGTGCCTCTTGATTTGCAGATTTTGGTGCTTCGATCCGTATGACACGTCGCAAGCGTCACTCAGCTGCACCAAATCCAGCTCTTCTAGGTATATTATTATGGCTAACAATGTCAACATCCCCGTCTCAGCATGTGGTGCAGTGCCACTCACTCATACTATCAAAGCTTCATTAGGTATTGCATGCTGCCTCTCAATTAATTTATTGTACGTTAGTAATCTTACTCAATCAAATACTGCTCTTTAACTTTTTTGCCCTCTTCCTTTGCGATACATGGTCTTCAGAAATTAAATATTGGTATGGTACGATTGGAGAATGAGCCCTATATTCTCACAATGACTGTTATATTTCTCATATGTACTGCTCATTTCACCCTATTAATGCGCCAGACCTAAGGACAAGTGTGAAGACTGGGAAATCAACAGGCATCTCTACCGACTTTAAGAGAACTGGTTTATAAGGACTTTCTTTATAAAGACAAATGCCTCATTAGAAATATTCTAGGTAACTAGTTTGACTCTAAGGAACTAGTTTAATAAAATCCACTTTTTGAAGGGATTAGTAACAATTTTTTTTTAATATGAAAAAAATTATTTTGTTTCAGATTGCTCCATTACAAGCTATATTTCATACTGCCACAGAATAAATATGAATTGTACGTGACTATTAAATTTTCTCACCTCGTAATTTTGTCTTTATAGCATGAATTTTCACCATATGCTTATGAAACATAATTTCTGACTTAAACTTTTCAATTTAGAGATTTATGTATAAACTTTCACATGAAAGCATATTACCGTAAAAGAAGGAGAGAAGAGCTCGGCGGGAGGAGGGCCCGCCAGAGGGTAGAGAGGAGTTAGGGTTGGGAGAGAAAGCAAAAGGGAGCAGCCCCCTTTCCAAAAGCTAATTGATCAAAAGATAAAACAACACATAGTTTACCCCCGAAATATAGGTGGGTCCACAATTACACAAAACCAAAAGAGACATTAAAATAAACCACACAAGCATGGGCCATAATTCCGCCCGATTCATGGCTCCCCATCCGGTGGTCCGGTGTCAACTCCGCCCGGAGCAGTTCCTCGCGTCTCCGAGCCGGTACCGCCGTGAGCCCCACTCGCCTCCCGCGGTCGTCGCGTATACACCTGCCACGGTGGTTCTTCCGCTATATCGGTAACAATACCGCTGTCTGGAAAATTGGTCTTGTCCTCAAGGCAGTAGTCCAGAAACTGTCGGCGAAAGTCATCGCGGAGGAGCCAGGTAGCGTCGCCGGCCGGCCTATGGCACCATGCGACACGGATCTCATCCGGCGCGACGTCCACGGGTAAGTGATGACGTCGATGAAGAATGACGGCGGGATACAGTGGCTCCAATCCGGAATAATCGAGGTCGGCCAGAATGTGGTCCACCGCGCGATGGTCCCCTATCACCCGACGGAGCTACGAGACGTGGAAGACGGGATGAATGCGACTATTGTTGGGCAGACGAAGCCGGTACGCCACGGCCCCGATGCGGCTGAGAATTTCGAAGGGGCCGTAAAATCTGGGAGCCAACTTTGGGCATGGTCGCCGCGCGACTGTGAGCTGACGGTACGGGTGGAGTTTGAGGAAGACTTTCTCCCCTACCTGGAAAGAGAGATCACGGCGCTTCCGGTTGGCAAATGACAACATTTTCGCTTGGGTGCGCCGGAGATGGTACTTTAAGCTATCGAGGATGATGTTGCGGTCGTGGAGGTGGTCGGCCAAGGTGGGAACGAGACACTTCCCGGGGAGGTGTCGGATCACGAATGGTGGAGGCCGCCCATAGACAGTTTCAAAAGGCGATGTGTTCGCCGCATGGTGATACGCTGTGTTGTAAGAATACTCCACCCGACATAACCATTTGGCCCAAGTACCCGACCGCTCGCCAAAAAAACAGCAGAGATAAGTTTCCAAACATCGGTTCAACACCTCTGATTGCCCGTCGGATTGTGGGTGATAAGCCGTACGCATACGAAGGCGAGTGCCCTGTAGACGAAAAAGAGAGGTCCAGAAGCTGCTGAGGTAGAGAGGGTCACGGTTGCTCACGATGGAGCGCGAAAAACCATGGAGGCGCACGACCTCGCCGATGAAACTGTCGGCAATAGTGGCGGCCGTGTAGGGATGGCGGAGAGGAATGAAATGGCCGTACTTCATGAGACGGTCCACGACTACCAAAATCCAGTCGAACCCGCTCGAACGGGGAAGCCGAGTGATGAAATCCATATCGATATCCTCCCATATGCGCTCCGGGATCGGAAGGGGCTGAAGGAGGCCACTGAGAAACATGGCCTCGTACTTGGTTTTCTGGCATGGGAGGCAAGCCGCGACAGAAGTCTTGACCTGTTGAAACATATGCGGCCAATACAAGGATGCCGCTAACCGCATGTAGGTGCGGAACGCCCCTGCGTGGCCACCTGACGGTGTGGAGTGGAATTCGGCTAGCAGACGTGGAATACTGGACAAAGCTGCGGACAGGACGAGGCGTCCCCGATAGAAAAGGTGGCCGCCAATTAGCAAGTAAGGCGGGTGCGCAGACGGATCAGCCAGCAGGGCCCGACGGATTTCGGCCAGACGGGGGTCCCGTTCTACGTCCTGCTGAATGGTGGCCGCATCGTCCCAAACCGGGCGCGAAATCACGGTCAGCTCTTGTGCGTACGAAAGGCGGGATAGGGAGTCCGCCGCCCGGTTGGCCTTCCCCGGCCGAAACTCAACGGTGAAATCGTACCCCAGCAATTTGGCCACTCATAATTGTTGTGCCGGGGTAGCGATTTTTTGCTGCAGCAAGCAACGTAGGCTGTGGTGGTCGGTGCGGACCACGAATGGAAGACCCAAAAGATAGGGTCGCCAATGTTGGACGACGAGGACGAGGGCCATGAGTTCATTCCTGTAGGCGGAGCGACTCCGGATCGCCGCCAAAAACGTCTGACTATAGTATGCAATTGGCCGGCCGTTCTGCATGAGAACGGCCCCGACGCCCGTACATGAGGTGTCACATTCGACGATGAAGGTTTCTGGAAATCGGGCATAGCGAGTACCGGACCTTGCACGAGGGCCGACTGGAGGGTGGTGAAAGCGGCCACGACGGCGGGCGGCCATGAGAACGGTGTGTCGTCGGAATGCTTCAATAACTGGATGAGGGGCCGGGCTAGCACGCCGTAGTCCTTGATGAATCGACGGTAATAGCCGGTGAGGCCGAGGAACCTGCGGACATCTCGAAGGGACGAGGGGGTCGGCCATTGGAGAACCGCTTGAATTTTTTCGTCGTCCATGGCCACGGCGTCGGCCGAGATGGTGTGGCGCAAGTAACTGACGCACGTTGCGCCGAAAGAGCATTTCTTTTGATTGACGGCCAAGTGGTGTTGCCGAAGTGTGGAGAAGGTGCGGCGGACATGTAGTAGGTGTTCCTGCCAAGACGGACTAAAAACCAAGCACGTGCTTACGGAGTACCGGCCGGAAGATATCATTCATCGTTTCTTGAAAAGTTGTCGGGGCATTGGTGAACCCGAACGACATGACCACAAACTCAAAATGGCCGTCATGAGTGCGAAATGCGGTTTTGGGGATGTTGTCCGGGCGAACCCGGATTTGTTGGTAGCCTGCTCGTAGGTCGAGCTTTGTGAAGTAGGCGGCGGCGTGGAGCTCGTCCAAGAGCTCTTGAATGACCGGAATGAGATATTTGTCCGCAACCGTGACCTTGTTGAGCTCTCTGTAATCCACGCAAAAACGCCAGCTTCCATCCTTCTTGCGAATGAGCAGGACCGGACTGTAAAACGGGCTGGCGCTGGGTCGAATGAGCCCGCCCAACAACATCTCTTGCACTAAGCATTCGGTTTTGTCCTTCTGGGCATGCCCGTAGCGGTATGGACGGACGGAAACCGCCGCCGTGGCGGGCTGGAGAACAATCTGATGGTCGGTCGCACGGGCCGGCGGAAGGCCCTGTGGTGTGGCGAAGATATCCGCGAAATCCGCGAGGAGACGCTGAAAATCCTCGGCTACCAGTATTGAAGGAGGTAGCCCCGACTGTAGAGGTAGCAACCAGGCGGAAAACTCGACATCCGTTACGCGAGTAAGGGCGCGAGCCGAGAGCGGGGAACGAAGGAGCGTCGCGTCGCCCACCAGGCGGCAGGGGCGGCCCTGATGTTGAAATAACATAGTCATTGTGGCCCAATTTACACGGACATCGCCCAACGTTTGGAGCCATGCGACCCCCAAAATAGCGTCGAGGGCGCCCAACTCGACGACATAGAAGTCCGTCGTGAAGGTGTAGGTGCCCACGGAGACAGCCACGCCGGCACACCGCCCCAAGGTTGGTCGGCGGCGACCATCACCCAAACAGACGGAGAAATCCGGGTATGAAGCGGCAGGGAGGGTGAGGTCGCGTGCCAATTTCGCGGAGATGAAGTTGTGACTGGCCCTGCTGTCGATCATCACAATCATGGGGCGGTCCCGAATCGACCCAACCATCTTCATCGTGCGCGGACCGGTAATCCCCCCCCCCCGCGGAGTAGAATGGAAGGTCAAGCACATTAAGGGCCGCGCCGTCCGCCGCCGGCGGAGGTTCATCATCTTGGATAGCGAGGGCGTCGAAGTCAACCATCGTGACTTCAGAATCGTAGTCGCCAAAAAGGGCGTGAAACTCCTTAACCGCACAGACGTGATGCGGGGAGTACAGTTGACGACAACGAAAACACAAACCCTTGCGGTGAAGGTCGTTGTAATATTGATTGGAGATGCGACGAGGGGGGTCTGTGCGCCCCGGCCGAGCTCCCCCGGCTACAACAGGTCGATGGGGCACGTCCCGGGGGGCCGTCAGCCGAGGAGTGTGGGGGCCACTGGGAAGAGGCGGCCGATGGCGGAGATCCGCTTCCACCGCACAAGCAAGCTCCAAGGCATCGGAGACGGTTCGCGGGTGATGAGTCCGGAGGCGGGAGCGAATCGAGGGTAGCAGCCCTTGCAGAAAAAATTCCAAATAGTGGTCGAGCGGTAGTCCAGGCACTTGCATCACGAGGGAGACGAACTCATCAATGTAACTATCTAGCTCGGCCGTTTGGTGGGCACTGCAAAGACGTTCAATGACGGAGCCAGTGTAGCGGGAATCATAGCGAGTGATCATCTCCTGCTTGAAATCGGGCCACGAGATGGCGGGCTGGATTTGACGAAGCCAACGCGCCCAATGCAGGGCGGATCCGTCGAGGCCGACAACGGTCGTGCCCTCGCGATCCGCCGGTGGGTGGAGGTCAAAAAACTGCTCCGCTCGCGCGATCCAGCCCAAGGGATCCACGCAAGAGAAGGATGGGATGTCCAACATCGGGAAGTACGCCCGACCGCGGGTGCGGATACGGCGGGTAACGCTGCGGGCTGGAAGGCCGGCGGCACCCCTAACAAGGAGGGCGTATCGGTCGATGATGTGGAGCCCGGGGTCGGCGTGCGGGGCGCCGGGGGTGACATGGCTTCGAGGCGGCTCAGGAGGAGGGATTGGCCGGCGACGATGGCGTCAACGGATGCCTACAACGCATCAAGGCGGGCGTCCTGGCGGTTGAGTCGGCTGCGGGTGTCGTCGGCCGCATCGGGGACGTCGGCGGCTTGGGCGCGGGTCGAATGGGCCATCAGGGCTTCCGACGGCAGGGTGCAGGCGGACAGGGCAGGTCAGACCAAATATTACCGTACAAGAAGGAGAGAAGAGCTCGGCGGGAGGAGGGCCGGCCAGAGGGTAGAGAGGAGTTAGGGTTGGGAGAGGAAGCAAGAGGGAGCAGCCCCCTTTCCAAAAGCTAATTGATCAAAAGATAAAACAACACATAGTTTACCCTCTATATATAGGTGGGTCCACAATTACACAAAACCAAAAGAGACATTAAAATTGATGTAAACCGGATTCCTCGAGGCGGTTTTAAATAAATAAATTTGTTTTCTCTTCTAAAACTCGTAGCGCTAGTGTGATTTTCTCGAGCAAATGGTGAGAGGCAATTGATCTAAATTTCATAAACGCGAGTAGAAGTCTAACACTCGAGCATAATTAACTGTTTGACATAAATTTTCCACAAGCATTGGCGAGAAAAGAAAAGTGCGGATATGAAAATTAACGGCAAATAAGTTCAATATTAATTGAGGCAAGCGGCGCTCTGAATTTAAAAAAGATCAAATAAATATTTAAGCATATATATTTGACTAATTAGAAGTGAGCTGGAGTGGTTGGGAAGTATACCTCCTGCCCATAAGCAGGCAAAAGGGGAATCCTCATGACAAGGCTATAATGAAGGAGTTCAGGACAGGAGTCGGTGTCGAGCGCGATCTGCACGCCAATGCGAGGTGCAGCGCTGGCGGGAGATTCGCGGGAGCTGCTGACGACGTACGATGCTGGGAAGTACTCGCCGCTGGAAGGGATACGTCAGGAGCTTGCCGCTGGAAGGAGTATGCCGGGCTCGCCGCTGGAGGGAGTGCGTCGGGCTCGCCGCTGGAAGGAGTACCGGGGCTCGCCTGGGAACAGGAGAAACAGTGTCGGCGTCAGGCGGGACCACTGAAAATAGGGAAAAGGTTTCCCTATTCTCAGTTTTTTTCTTCGCTCCCAAGGAAGGAGGGTGATGTTCGCTTTTAATGTCAGGTCAAATCGATAAAGGAAACAATTTATAATAGGTAATATGAGGAGAGGCGTTAGTTTTTAAAGGGAAAAGAGAATTCTCTATGCCATTAATAATAATTTTATAAAAAGGATTTTTTTGTATAAGGAAATAATTTCTTTTAGGACAATGATATTTCCATAAAGACTCCAATTTATAAAATAATCATGTTATTGAGTTCTTGCTCTAATTAATATCTCTCCTAATTTGACGGATCTTTTATTTAAGAACTTATTGGACGATCACCCCCAATAAACTATAACAAGTGCACGAAATAAAATACATGTGCGCTAATACATGACTACAAATACCAAAATAAAAATGCGTGAAATAAAATGCGTGTGCGCTAATACATGCGCTACAAATAAAATTGCGTGACATAAAATAATACACATGATGCGACGCAGGTTGCACCAAAAATAAACCACACAAGCATGGGCCATAATTCCGCCCGTTTCATGGCTCCCCGTCTGGTGGTCCGGTGTCAACTCCGCCCGGAGCCGTTCCTCGCGTCTCCGAGCCGGTACCGCCGTGAGCCCCACTCGCCTCCTGCGGTCGTCGCGTATACACCTGCCACGGTGGTTCTTCCGCTATATCGGTAACAAAGCATGTTGGCAACCTTATACCTAGGCTGGCTGCGGAGATTTTTGATATTCAACTTACTCTTGTTGCTCAATTTTTTGTACTTCACACCAGCCTTTTGAGGTTTACCCAATTGTAATTGTAAAGAAAAGCCAAGAGAGAGAAAAATAATCCAGAATTTTATTAATTTCTCAAACTTGTATATTAACTTGTACATGTATGCAAACATATATATATGAAGAGAGAGGAGGAGAAAACTCCAATCCTATGATGTGGGACTAAAGAGAATGTACATGGGCTTTTCCTATTGGGCTTTTTCATATCTTTTTAACACTCCCCCGCAAGTTGTAGCATACAAGTCGTAGGCGCCAAACTTGGATAAGAATTGATGATATAGTGGTCGAGACAGAGCTCTATTTAGAATGTCAGTAACTTGCCCTGTAGCAGGAACATGCTCTAATTCTAACTGTATTGATTGAACTTTTTCCTGAATAAAGTGACAGTCAACTTCAGTATGCTTGGTTCGTTCATGAAATATAGGATTTTTGGCAATATGTATAGCTGCTTGACTGTCACAAAACAAGGTTGCCGGAGATGAGAGTTTTAGTCCCAAATCATTTAGAAGACTTTCAAGCCAGATTAGCTCAGATACAACAACTTCCATAACATGGTATTCAGCTTCAGCAGATGAGCGAGCAACAACAGTCTGTTTTTTACTACGTCAGGTACTAAGGTGTCCACCGAAGTATGTACAAAAACTAGTTGTGGAACGCCTATCATCAAGAGAACCCGCGTAGTCAGCGTCGGAATACGTAACAATTGATCGAGAGGTAGATGGTTTGTAAATGAGTCTTTGTCTCAGAGCAGTCTTCAAATATCTGAGAATGCACTCCACGGCTTGGAAATGCGATGTCCGAGGAGCATGCATAAATCGACTCACAACCCCGACAACAAATGAGATATACGGTCGTGTAGCCGTAAGATAAATCAGCTTCTCCACCAAGCGTCAATAGTACTCTGGATTTGTAAGCAGTGGGTCGGAATCGGAACCATGTGCAAAAAGCTTATGATTTACATTCATAGGGGTGTCCGCAGGTTTGCACCCTGAGTAGCCAACATCTTGAAGAAGATCAATACAGTATTTCCGTGGGATAGGACAATACCATCAGGTCTTGCAACCTCAAGCCCAAGGAAGTATTGAAGAATTCCAAGGTCTTTCAACTGAAATGCTGAGTTTAAATGTTGCTTGATTTGTTATATCCCTTTGGAGTCATCATCCGTAATTAGAATATCATCAACATACACAAAGAGAATCACAATGTCTGTTGGTCGATGACAGGTGAAGAGGGAGAAGTCAGCCGAGCTCCGCGTAAACCCAACTTCTAGAACCACCTTACTGAATTTTTCGAACAAAGCACAAGGGGACTGTTTGAGACCATATATAGACTTCCGTAGATGACATACACGAGACTCCCCCGTGGTCTCAAACCAGGGAGGTTGATGCATATAAACTGTTTCTTGGAGATCGTCATTGAGAAAAACATTTTTAATATCTAACTGATGCAAGAGTCACTGACGATGAATGACCAAGGAGATCAGGACCCGAACGGTATTTAACTTGGCGATCGGAAAGAAGGTTTCATCATAATCAAGGTCTTGCTGCTGACTGAATCCCCGGTCCATGAGGCGAGCTTTTAAGCGGTCAATAGTGGCATATGCAACATGTTTGATAACAAAGACCCACTTGCAATTGACACAAGACTGACCGGGAGGAAGAGCAACCAGATCCAAGGTCTAGTTATCCCAGAGGGCAATCATTTTGTCATCCATGACCGCTCGCCACCCCGGGTGTTGAAGCGCTTCCTGCACAGAGTTGGGAATAAAAATAGAGGGAGAGATGACAAATTTCAGGAGTGGGGGAGAGAGGCGATGTAGAGATACATAATTCGCCAATGGATGAGTCATAGAGGAGGATGCTGGATCAACGGGCCGCGAGAGGGGATTGGTAGAAGGGAGCTGCCTTAGGGGATCAGTCTTGGACGAACGACGAGAATAAACACGAAGAGGTGGTGGAGGTAGAGCAGGCGCCGAGAGCGGTGAAGAAAAAGGTGAGATAGACGGAGTCGTGACAGATACGGCAGGACGAGCAACATGAAATGGTAGAGACGGTGTGGAAGGAGAGAAGTGAAATGTTTGATCCTCAAGAAAGGTTATATCCGCCGAAACGATCAGCTTGCCATCGGTAGGAGAGTAGCAGACATAACCTTTCTGAGTGTGTGAGTAGACAACGAACATATATTTGGTGGCGCGAGCAGCTAGCTTGTCAGTAGCCGGATCAATAATGTGAACATAACATACACAGCCAAAGACACGAGGTGTGAGGGAGAACAGAGACTTGGAAGGAAAGAGCAGACTAAACAGAGATGCAAAGTCGAGTACGGAGGAGGACATGCGGTTGATGAGATGACAGACAGTAGAAACAACAAAATTCCAGTATTTTGTGGGCACCTGCATTTGAAACATAAGGGCCTGGGCGACATCAAGGAGGTGACGATTTTCCGCTCGGCCACACCGTTTTGCTGAGGGGTATAAGCACACGAGATTTGATGTATAATGTCGAACTCTGTGCATAAATTTGAGAAAGTGCGACTAGTATATTCACGAGCATTGCCCGTGCAAATGATTTTTAACGTATTCGGGAATTGCGTACGCGTCTAAGTAAGAAAAGTACAAAAAACAGATGTCAGTTCAGTACGATCATGAAGTAGATATAATCAAATGAGATGCACAAAATAATCAATAAATATAACAAAGTAGCGATATAAAAAAACACTGGGGATTTTATAGGGTCCTCAGATATCAGAATGCAGTAAAGAGAAAGAAATATCACTCTGGGTACATGTAGGAGGGAAAGAAGTATGATGTTTGCCATAGATACAAGATTCAGAAATAAACTCTTGCAATAAGACATCAGGAAGAGCCATCTTGAGAATCAGGAGGGGAGTATGCCCAAGGCGGCGATGTCAATCAACAGTGTAGACAACAGAGAGAATGGTAGGCAGAACATCCAAGAGATAAAGCTCATTCGACAGCCGTCCTTTACCAATGGTACTCCGCGTTCGGCGATCCTGCACAACAAAAGAGGAAGGATAAAAGGTTATACAACAGTCAAGTTCTTGAGTAAGGCGACTAACTGACATCATATTGCAGGGGGGCCCTGGAACATGAAGAACCTAGGATAGGGATAGTGGGGGTAAGATGAAGATCAGCAGCGCCAGAGACCGAAGTGGTCTGAGAAGAGAGAGTCTGCAGGGGGCAGGCGACCTGAGATCTCGCAGCGGCTAGAGGAGAAGAGGTCGGCGAACAACAAAGAAAGGCCGGGCGGCAAGAGCAAGTTACGGTCAAGTGTCCAACACAGGCGGGAAGCACAACTGAGAATCCGCGATTAGAGAAGGCCGCTAGTAGAGAAGGCCGCAACTAGAGAGGGCAATCCGCGAGAAGTTTGACAGACCGCAACGAGTAGTAAAAATAGTCTGCGGCAAGCAAGAGACCGCAACTAACAGCAGAGAGTCAGTCGGCAACGATCAAAGAGAAGCAGTCCGCGGCGAACAACGGAGAGAAGTAGTTCGCGGCGAACAACAGAGAGAAGCAGTTCGCGAGTAGGAGTACGCGACTAGAGAACAGGAGTTCGTGACTAACATCAAAGAACCAGTCCGCAGCGATCAAAGAGAAGCAGTCCGCGGCGAACAGCGGAGCGAAGCAGTTCGCGGGTAGGAGTACGCGACTAGCGAACAGAAGGAGTTCACGACTTGCAGGTGGAACATGGACAACTATAAAAAATAGGGGGGGGTGAAGGAAGGAGGAGTGGATCCACGGGGAGAGGGCAACAAGTAGAAAAAGGGAAACCGCAGGAGGTAGAAAGAGACCGCGGGCGGACAGAGAGAAGGAGACCGCGGTTAGCATAATGCTAACCGTCCAGAGCAGAGCTAGGAGAGATCGATAGCTTTGATACCATGTAAAGAAATGCCAAGAGAGAGTGAGAAATAGTCCATAATTTTATTAATTTCTCAAACTTGTATATTAACTTGTACATGTATGCATACATATATATAGGAAGTGAGAGGAGGAGAAAACTCCAATCATATGATGTGGGACTAAAGAGAATGTACATGAGCTCAAAACATGGGCTTTTCCTATTGGGATTTTTCATTTCTTCTTATCAGTAATAAAACATGAAGCTCCGGTTAGTTTGCACTTCAGAATTAACTTTAAGAAATTACTATCTTCAATCTTCTCACCTACTTTCAACTTAATGGAGACGGATGGCATTGAAATTTCTGCTGTACGAAGGTCATAGCCTCGTCGTTCTTTGATGGAACATCGTTCCCTCCAACCCCCTCACCAACCCAAATATGTCCAATAGAAATGCCATCTAGTTATATTGAGACATCTCCTGAACTTGATCCTGTTATGGACTGCGCGCTCAATTATTGTGTTGCATTTTTAGTTATGAATGTCGTGTCTTTATCGAGTCAAGCGTGGGTTATATCATGTTTACGTCTTTATGTCGCGTCAGACATAATTAGTTCAAGTATTTCGTTTTTATGATTTAAGTCCTCTTGCAAGCCATATAAAGGCATATGCATATTGAAGGAAGGGATGCAAGGAAGAAGTTCTAATTCTTTGTCCACTTGTGTGAGATTTCAGAAGCTCTCTTCTCTAACGAGTAAGTCCCGCTTAGGCAGCCACGGTTACGGCTCCACTATATCTCCCGCCACCGTCATCACCGGCCACCGCTCCGAGTAGGGACATATCTTGGTATCAGAGGACACTTGATCCTACGTCATCTTCCACACGCCCGCATTCAAAAATCCTTCGTTTGTTTCGACGTTCCTCAATATCAAACTCCAACACTACGCCAAAGAAGCCCAACCATGTTTTATTCTCCCATACGGGGTGTTTCCTTGCAACGAATAAATACTGGCCTTCTTCCATGAAGGTCGATCAACTGTGCGTGATATCTAGCGTTGGAAACAACCTTCCCGCCGAGCCGTACACAGAGAAGAGAGCACTCACGCCTTCGTCGAAGATCACCCTACATCGTCTTCTCCCCTAAGCTCCCTATGGACCCACGATCTCCACAGATGATCATCCACGATGCTTGTTTTCTGGAACGACATCCCGCACGACATCCTTCGTCTCCATCGCTCAGGGCCTACAACGTTGAATCCCTCTCGTTTCCACGAGCTACTCGCGGAACAACAGACGACAACCACTTCCTCAATCACCCCACGACTGATCCTTCAATCACATGCCCGTCAAGTCACGCACCCCGCACGTTCGCGCTTTCCTTTTTTTGCACCACATGCACCTTTCCATTTCGAGTCCCCAAAATAACTCACATATGGGGGTCTATTTAATTTATTAATGTCTTCGTAAATTAATTGATTGATTTAGATGCTTTAATCCATTAAATAATTGATGGATGTGAAGCTAAATACGACAGATGAGGCCGCCCTCCGTTCGATGGAAGACATGATGAACTCCTGGGATGCACGCCTTCGGGATGCCGAAGCACGTCGTCAGGACGCCTACACTCGCCGTCCCCACCACAGACCGCAGAAGCTCCTCTGATCGCCACTATTTGTGTCACACCACCCCCGCCGCCAGTGTTCCTCGCACCGCAGTTTACTTTTTTTCCCCAACCAGTCTCTGTAGATGTCACCTCGCCACCTCTCTTGCCGGACCATGCTTTGTTGGCCTCCTCACCGCCTCTTCTACAGACACCTGTCCTGCCAGCCCCTACAAATCCATTTCTTTTGCCAACCGCCACCAAGTTGGTGCCACCGTTCATGATCGGTGCAGCTCTTCTTCTTCCCATGCTACCACCACCTTCGACCATCCGCAGCCATCGGACACCCTTGTCCCACTAACTCCTCTCCATCTTTTTTGGCACCGGGGAGCGTTTTGACGTCATGCAGTTCGATGCAGCCTTAGCTACAGAAACACAATACCATGAGTTGTTATGGAGGGAAATCAATGAGCCAGATGATCAAGTCGTGTAAGCCTCGTTCGAGCTTAAAGACAAGCCCGATTTGAAGGCAGAGAGAGGTGTTGTGGGTTGCGCGTTCAAACACTGTGTTGCATCTTTAGTTATAAATGTCGGGTCTTTATCGAGATTAGCGTAGGTTAAATCATGTTTACGTCTTAATTACATCTTTATGCCGCGTCAGTCATAATCAGTCCAAGTATGTCGTTTTAATGATTTATGTCCTCTTGTAAGCCTATATAAAGGCACATGCATGTTGAAGGAAGGGATGAAAGAAGAAAGTTCTAATTCTTTGTCCCCTTGTGTGGGATTTTTGGAAGCCCTCTCCTCTAACGAGCAAGCCTCGCTTAGGCAGCCGCAACAACGTCTCCACTTTATCTCCTTCCACCATCATCTTCTCCGCCTCCGGCCATCCTCTAGCCACCGCTTCAAGTAGGCACATAACAAATTCCTCATAGAAGCGAAAGTCATAGATCCTCACTGGCCAACTTGGGCAGAGTATGTCACAATGTGGATCAGACAGAATGTCATCATCGCTCCACAATCGTTTGGCTATATCGTGGATCATTATGTCGACTACATTTTTATTTTAATTGCACATCGTTATCTAAAAAATATTTATAATCATCTATATCTCCCCTTCTTTTGTATAATCGATCAAAGATTCTAAACCTACACGGTGATAGCACTTTATAAGTTAAACATCAATAGCCTTTACATGTATTGCAAAATATAAAGCTAAAACTTGGCAAAAAAATATGCAGTATTACAATGATAAAGGACAACACCATAGATAACTTGGAAGAGTTTAAGGGAAAACCTTCTCAGTTTCTTTCTGCAAACTCAAGACTTGAAGTGAAGTTTTGATCTGTAGAATTATTTGATACATGAGAGTCAAGAAAAATTTCACTTTCTTCTTTCGTAGTAATGAATAGTACAGAAAGGGCTACATCTTACACTATGCCTGCCGATTTTTCGATAAGGTTGAACAACTGGCAGGCCAAGAGGAGTTGTCCATCTCACCGTCTGATTTTCTAAAGCAATCAACTGTCAAAATCATAAGGTTTATTACATTAGCCATATTATGGTTAATGAAGAAGGAATCAATCTTATTTTTCTCAAGATAGTAAATAAATCCACATTACACTATTTATAAGGGTCTGGGAGAGACACATACATCTCCCTACGTGATGTGGGATAAAACGTATGTAAACCTAAGTAAAATAATATACATATAGTAATTTATCTCCGCTATAACACCAAGTTGAAGCATACACATTGTATACTCTAAGCTTTGTAACAAACGGAAGATGAAGGAGACGAGGCAACACTTTGGTGAGGATATCAAAAGCACGAGATGTCGTCGGAAAAAAGTATGACATTTTCTTTAATGAAGTGACAATTAACTTCAACATATTTAGTGTGCACGTATCCCGAGTTCACAATAATATGAATGACAACTTTGTTACTAGAATAGAGGATTGTAGAACTAGTGAGTGGCGCATCGATTTTTGTAAGAAGACTTCATAACCGAGTTCACAATAATATGAATGACAACTTTGTTACTAGAATAGAGGATTGCAGAGCTAGTGAGCGGCGCATCGATTTTTGTAAGAAGACTTCATAACCAAGTAGGCTCGAAAATTACATGAGTCAGCAAGTGATACTCAGCTTCAGCGATGAACATGACCCCCCCCCCCCCCCCCCCCCCCCCGCCAAAGGTGTAGAATCCGTTTGTAAACCCGCGATCATTAACAACGTCAACATAGTCAGCATCATAGTAGATAATCAGTGAGAGACAAAAGTCTATACACATTCTTCAAATATTGAAGGATGTGCTCAGCAGGCCGAAGGCAAGATGTCTAGGGAACATGCATGAATTGGATAACAAAACTAGTGGTTGATCAGATGTCCGATCGAGTAACAATCAGATAGATAATCTTTCTAACCGATTGAATATAGTACTTGGGATTGCGTAGAGGATGATTAGAGGTAAACTCATGAGCAAAGAGTTGAAATTGCCAACCATGGGTGTAGCAACTAGTTACACCTTAAGTATCCAACATCATGTAGTGGATATGTGCAATACCTTCGCTAGGATAATACGAGTTCATCATGATCGCAACATATCTCAATACCTAAGAAATATTGAAGACAACACAAAACCTTTGTAAGAAAGTGAGTAGGCAAGTGCATTTTGACCATAGACATGTCAGTCAAATCATCACCGGTAATAATGATATCATCAACATAAATTAGAAGAATCACATTATCGTTTTCACAATAATGTGTGAAGAGAGGGAAGTCAATTGAGCTATAAGTAAAACTGAAGACTCAAACCACCAGACTGAATTTATTGAACTAGGCACGAGGAGATTGTTTGAGACTATAAATAGATTTCTGTATGCGACAAACAAGAGATACTCTCCTAGTCTCATAACCAGAAGGATGATGCATGTACACAGTGACACGGGATGAATCTATAGGATTTCGATGCGTGATGCTCTAACCCTACATTGAACGTATGAAAGTACATGACAGATGCAAATGAAGCTATATGGTTTTCTAAAGTATGATTTGAGCATGCATATAAGTAAATGAACAACATGATGCCACAACATACTCTAACCCTAATGCAAATGCAACAATATAATCATACAGTTTGTTCCAATGCGCAGTGCATTAAACAATGTTAATTTTAAAATATTGCACTGTCTGCAGTGATCACAAATTTATCAATCTAAGCAAACAGATAATTGCAATTAAGTGAGAATGCACGAGAAATTATATGCGGGTGAATAAGTGTTGCACTTCTACGAAGAAATGCAATAGTCAAATTAATTTGTGCAGAATATTACTCACTGGAAATAATTGAGAATACTTGAACAATGTAAAGGAAATGAAACTAAAAACAAACTCACATAGTAATTGTTAGAAGAAAAGCTTGTAAAGGCCCATCTAGGGCCCTCCTCTTCCTTATGTTTTAGTCATACGTCTTAGAGTGGGAGTGTTTTCCTTCTTTCTCTTCCTATATAAATATACAAATACATGTATTCAAAGGATGAATTAGTGAGATTAAAAAAAATTTCCTTTATTTCTCTTTTTATTCTACAGTAATAAATGCCGACGGTGGGGGAAGATCCGGTGGTAGTGGTGGCAGTTTGGGGGAGAGAATGTTGTTGTGTAGTGGCTGTCGAAAGGGAGAACGCCAATGTAGGTTGTTGTACACGACTGGTGGGGGATGTTTGGGGCCAAGTTCAGTAGGAGAGGCATTGTGGGACTCAGGCAGAGATGTAAAGAGGGTTGGGGAATTCATTTAAGGGTCGCAGAGGTGGCTGGAAACAAAAAAGGGGTGGTTGGAGGCTTGTTCGGCAGTGAAAGGGTGTAAGATAGGTGGGAGAGGGCGGTGCAGGTGGCGACGTCGGAGGGCAGTGAAGGTGAAAGGGGAGGGGGAGTCGGAGGTCTGAGATAGAGTTTGTCAGCGGTAGGAGATCTTCTCGTAGAACGATTGGCGGCTCGAGATCATCTTGATAGGAGAGAAGCGGCTGGAGTCGTGTTGATAAGGGTAACATAAATGGACGCGGGGAAGACACGATAATGGTGGAGAGGCTTCAAAATATAAACGGTAGAGGTGACACCTTGTAGAATTAGTACCTAGAGTAGGGGAGTGACTCACCGCGTCGGAGTTGGAGTCAGCACTAACGAGACCGAACGAGATCTTCTTTCTAATAAACTATCAATTCCCTAACTTGTGACCTAATGAGGATATAAACAGGAGGTTTTATTTTAAGTATATCTACTGACACTAATATTCTAATCGTATAACTTAACTTTCATAATAAAGCTCGAAAAAAAATACAAAAAATGAGGAAAAATCGAGTCGTCCGCAATTGCGAGCTTCGACAGTCAAGTTGATATAGCTTCCAATGACGAGGACTGCTAAAAAGATCAGCACTCGAACTTTATTTAGCTTGACCACTGAAGAGAAGAATCCACGTAATTAATGTCGTACTGCTAATTGAAGTCGCAGGAAATAATACACGCCTTTAAACGCTCAACAAAACCATTTGGATGTTTGAAACAAAAATTCATTTACAGCCAACACGGGACTGTTCGTGGGAAAATTGAACTAAATCTCATGTGTCCTTAGCCCATAGGTCCTGCATCTTTTCATCCATAGTAGATTGCCACCTATAATTCTATAGTGCCTCATGTACAGAAGAAGGGCTGGAAAAGATGGCAATGAACAAGCAAACAAGTGTAGTGACACAGATAAACAATGAAAGAATGCATAATTAGAGAGCAGATGAGCAGTATAGAAGTGAGTACCCTTAAGGAGAGCCATGGAGAAAATATACATTCCTTTAAGGTTGAGAAGATGGGCCCTGAATTCTATGTAGGAATCCAATGAGAAGTTTGTATGTCTTCTCTCGATATATAAATCTTAGACCAAGATGTGTTGGAGGTGTCAATCGCGGGAGTAGAGATGATGCGACCCGCGCCGCATCTTTTATTTTTTATTATCGCACATGTTTGTTATTTTTATAGCACATGCTTAAGCGCTTTTTTTGGGATCGTTATGTGTTGAGTTGTATCGCGCGTATTATCAGTGCTTGGGTGTTATTTTGTTCCGCGCGTGTTGTTCGCGCAACTTTTGTTTGGCTCGTTGGTGTGCCCAGCCAACGAGACCCTAAATGCATAGATCTGGTAGTTTAGAAGATAAGTTAGTTTAGAGCAAACTTCTGTTAATTAACTATTTTATTAAATTGCCTCATTTATATTTATCAAATCCCTCTATAGACCCACTTAACAATCTGACCTATTCAAAGCCCATTCCCAAAGAAAATTTAAAATCTGCAACTATTAAAATCCCTCTCACATGAAAACCCTAATCTCTTATTATAAACCCCCCCCCCCCCCCCCCCCCCCCCGCCCTGTACCGATTTGGGAAGTTGGAAAATAGAACTGAACAAGTCAATTTTGTCTTCGTTTGGTTCACCTGCAGCGCCGGACTATTTTTCCCCGACGGAAAGCCACCCTGCAACCGTTCTCTCCAGCGCCGCCGTTGCATCCGACTTCGCCCTGCTCGACGGCATTCCATGAAGTCACTACGCCTTCCAACCCGTCTTTTTCCTTGACGGAAGACCTCCAGAGCAACCTCCCGATCCAACCACAACTTTCTAGCTTTCCCCTGCTCGACGAAATCCACCTGTGAAGCTCAGCCTGCCGCCGACGAGCCTGCCAAAGCCCTCCTAGGGCACCGACGACCTCCCCTGCACCCTCCTCCAGCGGGTTCAATGGACCTCCAGCGAATCTTCCCCTCCTCTCTTCCCGTCGGCCTAATCCTGTGCTCCACGTCGGTTGTTAGCCCACCTCCAGATCTCCAGACCATTTGTCTTTGTTCGGTTCCCCTCCAGCGCCGCATTGTTTCTCCCCGACGGAAAGCCCCCCTGCAGTCGTTCTCTCCAGCGCCGCCGCCGCCTCCGACTTCCCCCTGTTCGACGGTGTCCCCTGAACTCACTACGTCTTCCAGCCCGTCTTCTTCCCCGACGGAAGACCTCCAGAGCAACCTCCCGATCCAGCCGCAACTTTCCAGCTTTCCCCTGCTCGACGGAATCTACCTGCGAAGCTCAGCCTGCCGCCGACGAGCCCGCCAAAGCCCTCCTAGGGCACTGATGACCTCCCTTGCACCTTCCTCCGGTGGGTTCAATGGACTTCCAACGAATCTTCCCCTCCTCTCTTCCCGTCGGCCTAATCATGTGCTCCACGCTGGTTGTTAGCCCACCTCCAGATCTCCAAACCCCACCACCGTCAGCCACCTTATGTTTCGACGACCTCTTGGTTGACCCAAGCCCTGACTGAGGTTTCCTGGAAATCCCGATCCATGCAGCCTCCTACAACTGTCTGCTACACCTTCAGGGGAATTGTTAGTCTTCGCCACTCTTCCCCGTGGTATACCTCTCAGCTCCCTCGCTCGCGAACTTTAGTAAATTTTTATGCCCACACTATAAATGAATGGTTGATTATTAGAGCTTGCCCAGCTAATCTTATCTTCCAATTATCGTCATTACATATCCGTATTGCCACCTTCTTGAATGATATGCTCGTGGAATTGTGAATCGTGACGTTACTGCGTGAGTGCGATAGCATTTTGTTCGTTTGCAACGCCTGGGTCGTCTTAGTCGTTTAAAATAGCCCGCGAAATCCCTCCGCGTCGCATGTATTTTAAAAGATCACAATTTTTATATTTTAAAACTACAACCCTAAGTCTTGGTCCACATCAAGAGATCCGATAATAGGAAGTATGTTGTTGATGTGGAGGAAACTCATGTTTCCCATAACATGTCGTCTTAGTGTGGTTTAGAAGGCACACTAGGTGCACATGCAGGTGTTCTGTCCTTGAAGAAACTAGCATTGAGTGATTGTATAGCCCCAAAGTCCAGTCACATCATCATCCACCTCATAAACAAATATCACCATCCCTATGCCCAGCAACAGAGAACGCGAGTTAGTGGGTTGCTGAAGAACAAGTATCACCATCCATGTGCCCAACAACAGAGAACGTGAGTTAGTGCAAGAGATGGATTCATAAATGTACAACCCATATTCGTCGAGAGTGGGTCCTACCACAGCCAAGTCAGTAGAGGTCAAGGTCAACAAGTCAAGACAGAAGTCAAAGTCAGCATTTAAGGTCGCGAAAGGCCTGTGCGAATATAGGCGAGCTCCTCTCGCATACTCGCCAGGTAGGCGACTAGGCGAGATACTCGCCCGATCCTTGCGAGTTCCCCTGGAAGTCGCCTAGTCGCCAGGGATGGGGTATAAATATGACCCCCCTCTCCCCTTACTTTTTCCTATAAATAGGACCCCAGGGGTACGAGAGAGGGGACCGGGAAACCTTCGGCAGGATACTCGCGTGCCTCTTGTTTGAGATATTGGCTTAGTCTTCGGATTCTTTTTCCTTAGAGCAATTCGCGACTTTGCGATTTTGTCAGCTAGCCTCTCTCGTACTCAGTTCGGCCATTCTTGGTTGAGAAGGGGTTGCTCCTTATGATCATCCGGGTACGTGGTGGGTCCTTCCTGCCGCAACGTCTGGGGTCCTGTTTGACCTATTTCTTTGCGCTAGTCTTCTTTGCCGTCTTATCTAGCTTTTGAGCCAGTAAACTTAGGCAGCTCCGATCCGAATTCTGAGGTTAGGATTTTCCTGGCTTCAACACTTGGTGCGGTGAGCGTGGATCGCAGCCAAGGAGGAAAGTTTGGGAGTTGAGAGAGATGGTCATTGGTGGCGAGCAAGGAGAGTTGGTCGGCAACTCTGCAGTAGGAGGAGACGCCGCGCGAGGTGGCGAGTTTGTAACAGTGGCCGCATTCGAAGAGTTCGCGAGGAAAATCGAGCAGACCATTCTCACTGGTTTCGCTCAGCGCCCAGAGGTCATGGCGACTTCTCCTCGTCGCCTGACGCCACTAGAAGAGGGAGCGCCGCCGAGGCGAGCTGGGAAGGAGCCCGCTTGGGCAAGAGAAGAACGACCAACGCCGTCGCGGCTTTATCCAGCGAGCAGCCAGGGGGTCCGTTTCCGGGATCCAATGTCGCCGGCGAGATTCAGAGATACTCGCCAATGCGAGTATGACGTTTCTAGCGAGGATGAAACTCGTCACCGCCAGGGAGGGAGGAGCCCCTTCTGTGACGAGATCCTCGCCGCTCCAGTTCCAGAAGAATTCCGGGAACTCATTCTTACTTACTACTCCGGCAGAGACGATCCTGTCAGACACCTCCAGTGGTTTGAGGACGTCGTCTCCATTCGAAATATGTCCGATGCCTTCAAGTGCAGGTTCTTCTCCATCACCCTCAAGGGAAATGCTCGGGATTGGTTCCATCAACTACCGGCAGGGTCAGTATACTACTTCTCAGATTTGCGTCGGGGCCTTATGGCAAGGTTCGCGACTTCAAAGAAGAGGAAGAAGGAAGCGACAGCACTCTTCAAGATCGTCCAAGGGCAACACGAGAGTTTGGGACACTACATCGATCGCTTTCAAGAGGAAATTCTGGAGGTAGAGGAAGTGGACAGTTTTACCTTGATGGTGGCCCTCAAATTCGGGTTGAAGCAAGGTTTGTTCAGTCTGGAGATGGGGTCCAATCCCCCGAGATCCTTCGAAGAGATGATAGAGAAGTCGAATACCTTTGTTCGTGGAGAAGAGAAGAACAAGGACTTGTTAGCGAGGCTAGATGGGGAGATTGCGATGGAAAGGGGGAGAGCAGGACCTTCAGGGTCAAAGTCAAGGAAGACGCCAGAAAGGAAGGAAGAGAGGAAAGAGGAAAGGAAGAAAGAAGAGCCAAGAAGGGAAGAGAGAAGGAAGAAGGAAGAACCCAGGAGGTTTGAAGAAAGAAGGCAGGAGAGGCCTCGAAGGCAGGAAGAGAGGAGGCCGGCGGAAGCTCAAGAAGGAAGAAGGGAGGAAAGGCGATTCCAGTATCCGGAGAATCACCCCCAGTGGAGACCAGCGAGACAACAGTATCAGGAAGAAAGGAGAGATGGAAATCGACAGGAGGGAGGTCGAGGAGGAGGAAGAAGAGAGACAATGGTCATCGCTCGCCAAGACAACAAGAGACGTCGGAAGGAGCAGCGAGCGATGCGCCAGGAGGCGGCAATTCCCCTTTACTGCGATATTCATCGAGTAGAGGGACACGGGACCTTGGCTTGCCCCGAGTTTTGGGAAGCAAGGAGAAGGCTGGAAGCAGGCGCAGCAGAAAGAGAGCAGCAGAGGCAGGAGGCCCCGGTTGGGCAGGTGGCATTTCAAACTCCGGCAAGAAGAAGGAATGAAGACCGAGTTGACCTGGGAACTCGCGGGGAGGTGTTACATGGCCCAGGAGGTGGGCATGTAGGAGTGATCAATGGAGGGGCCGGGCTTGGAGCTTCCCGCAAGGGAAGTCTTCACCAGATCTATCGGAAGAACGTCGCTTCAACGTCGCAGATCCCGCCGCCATTAGAGGAGATCACCTTCTCAGAGGAAGATATGCTGGGGAATGAGAACCCTTTCCATGACGCCCTAGTGATCCAAGCTGCCATCGAGGACTTCACCGTCGACCGAATCCTCGCGGATAACGGAAGTTCGGTGAATGTCATCTTCAAGAGAACTTTTACTGGACTTCAGGTGGAAGCGTCCCGAGTCCAGGCTGCGGACGGACCACTCTTTGGCTTCTCAGGAGAGAAGAAAGAGGTGGAGGGAGCAGTGGAGCTGCTGGTCACACTCGGGGGGACTTCGATTCGATGCCGCTTTATCATCGTCGACGCACCGAGTGGATACAACGCCATCTTCGGGCGGCCTCTTATCAACTATTTCAGGGCCGTTCCGTCGTCTTATCACCAGTGCCTAAAGTACTGCCGCGGAGATGTGCAGATCAGGATCAGGGGAGATCCCAAGGCTTCCATGGAGTGCTACTTGAATGTCGTCAGCACCATCAGCTGGATGGGTGACGCGAAAAAGCTGGAGGAGTTGCTGGAGAAAGAGAAAGGGCTGTGTGCTGCTGAGGAGGTGGAGGAGATAGAAGTGAGCTCTCAAGGGGGAGAGACGGGACTGCTGAAGGTGGGAGGATCCTTGCCGCTTGGGGGGAAGATGGAGATGGCCGCTTGCCTGCAAGATAACGTTGATGTCTTTGCATGGAGCGCCGCCGAGATGCCAGGAGTGGACGCCGATGTCGCTTGTCATCGCCTCAACCTGGATCCCGTGACGGCTCCCGTTCGACAAAAGCAGAGAAAGAGCGCCGCCGTACTAGCTGAGCCGATCAGGGAAGAGGTGGAGAAGCTGCTGAAGGCAGGGTTCGTCTCGGAGATCCAGTATCCAGGCTGGGTCTCCAATGTTGTAATGGTGAAGAAGCCTGGAGGAGGCTGGCGATTATGTATCGATTTTTCCATGTTAAATAAAGCTTGTCCGAAAGATTGCTACCCCTTGCCTCAAATCGACGCGTTGGTTGATTCCGCCGTCGGGTTTTCTGTGATGAGTTTTCTTGATGCCTTTTCAGGATATCATCAGATCCGGATGCATCCCCCCGACTGTCGGGACGTCTCTTTCATAACCAGCGACGGCTGCTATAGCTACAAGATGATGCCCTTCGGGCTCAAGAATGCAGGCGCCACTTACCAGAGGATGATGGATCAGATCTTCAAAGGGCAAAAGGGGCGGAACTTGGAGGTTTATGTTGATGACCTCCTCGTCAAGAGCAAGAGCGTCGCGGAGCACATAACGGATCTGGAGGAGACTTTTGCCACCCTGAGGAAGTATAGGCTGCGACTCAATCCGTCCAAGTGCGTCTTCGGTGCAGGAAGAGGGAAGTTTCTAGGTCACTTCCTTACTCCCAGGGGGTGGAACCCAATCAAGACAAGGTGAAGGCCATTCTGGAGATGGCATCGCCGCGAGATCCTAAGGAAGTCCAGAGGCTGACATGAAGGCTGGCAGGCCTCAGCCGTTTTTTGTCCAAGGCAGGGGAGAAGTGCTCTCCGTTCTTCAAGACCCTTCGGGGAAATCAGAAATTCGAGTGGACATCGGAGTGCGAGGAGGCTTTCGGAAAGCTCAAGCAACAGCTAACCCAAGCTCCTCTCCTCCAGAGCCCACGGGGTAATGAAAATCTCTTCCTCTACCTAGGAGTCGAGACAGAAGCGGTTAGTTCGGTGGTGGTTCGCGAGGAAGGCACGAGACAACTTCCTATCTACTATGTTAGCAGAGTGCTGCGACAGGCGGAGACGAGGTATCCAATCCTGGAGAAGTTGGTATTCGCTTTGGTGGTTTCGGCTCGAAGGCTCCGCCCATATTTTCAAGCTCACTCTATCAGGGTCGTCTCCGATCACCCTCTAAGGAGTATCCTTGATGGAGTGGAGCACTCCGGCAGGCTGGCAAAGTGGGCAGTGGAGCTTAGCGAGTTCGATATTTCCTACTCTCCAAGGGTAGCAATCAAGACGCAGGCGGTGGCGGATTTCCTTGCCGACTTCTCGACCGAAGTGGAGGTAGAGGAAAGCTCCTCTAGCATAGTGTCCTGGAAGGTGTTTGTGGATGGTGCTTCGGGCCGATACTCTATGGGAGCCGGAGTCGTGCTAGTCAGCCCTCAGGGAACCAGGATCGAGCAGGCAGTCGAAATTCATTTTCCAGTTACCAACAATCAGACGGAGTACGAAGCCATGGTGGTCGGCTTGCGTCTCGCCAAGGAGTTGGGGATTAAAGACATCAGAGCCTACACCGACTCGATGGAAGTCGCTTCAACACAGATCAGGGGCGAGTTCGAGGTAAATGACCCGATTTTGCGACGGTACTTGATCAAAGTAAAAGGCCTGATTGGGAAATTTCAATCTTTCTTCGTCGAGCACGTACCCCGAGAGGAGAATTCGGAAGCCGACTATCTTGCCAAATACGGTCCCAGGGCTGGGGGAATCGTGGCAGAGCTTTTCCGACCGTCCATCGAGGAAGGAGAGATGATGAAAATTGAGCAAAGGACATCTTGGAGGGATCCGTTCATTTCTTTTCTAGGGACGGGACAGATACCAGCCAGCGAAGGGGACCAAAGGAAGTTTCGCTACAAAGCCGCTTACTATTTACTTCAAGAATGAGAACTCTATCGAAAAACCATCTCAGGCCCTTTAGCTCGGTGTCTATCAGAAGTTGAAATACCTCGCGTCCTGGAAGAGATTCACTCAGGGGAGTGCGGCAGTCACTCGGGAACTAGGACCCTCGAGCAAAGGATCCTAAGGCATGGGTACTTCTGGCCCACGATAAGGAAAGATGCAGAGACTTTCTCAAAAAAGTGCCTCCAGTGCCAGCTCTTCGCGCCTCTTCAACTACAGCCAGCTCAACACCTTCGCTCGATCACAGCTCCATGGCCCTTCGCCATCTGGGGGATGGACTTGATCGGCCCTTTTCCTCAGGCCAGCGGACAGAGGAAGTTCGTGCTAGTTATGATCGACTACTTCTCCAAGTGGATCGAGACAAAGGCCCTAGCCAAAACCACGTCGCAGATCGTGAAGAATTTCATTTGGGGAGAGATCGCATGCAGGTTCGGGATTCCCCTGGCCATCGTCACCGACAACGGGCCGCAGTTCGCAAGTTTGGAGTTAGAAGATTTCTGCAAGCAGCTAGGGACGGATCTTCGATTCGCCTCTGTGCATCATCCTCGCAGCAATGGACAGGTGGAAGCAGCCAACAAGTTGATCATCAACCTGCTAAAAAAGAAAGTCACCAACCTGAAGGGCAATTGGGCGGAGCAACTCCCCTCGGTCCTCTGGGCTTTGAGGACAACTCCAAACTCGGCAACGGGGGAAACTCCTTTCAAGTTATCCCACGGGTCTGAGGCACTCATCCCAGTAGAATTCGAGGTTCGGAGTCCGAGAGTTATAACAACAGGAGATGGCAGCGAGGAATGGCGCTTAGAGAACGAGGACGCCCAAAGACTCTCATTGGATTTCGTGGAAGAACTTCGCGACTTGGCATCCATCCGCCAAGAGGAGATCAAGCGGCGCATGGCAAAGCACTTCGACAAAAATGTCTGCCTAAAGCATTTTCTCGCCGGAGACCTGGTTATGAAGAAGGTAGACGCTGCAGGAAGGGGAGCCACAGTGGGCAAGCTGCATCCGAATTGGGAAGGTCCCTTCATTATTCAGGAAGCCTTAGCCACCGGAGGCTATTATCTCCAGGATCAGCTTGGAGAGCAGCTGGGAGGTACTTGGAGCGGGGATGACCTGAAAAGGTTCTATCCTTAGCAGCCGATGATGTACTTTGTTTCCATGTTTTTACATATATGCAATGACAGCTTTTCTTTTTCTATCCATCTTGTTTTTTATCGCAAACTTTCTGGGAGCTTAAGGTTTTACTTCAAGATCGATCCGAGACGCTGGCCGTCAACTCGCTCCCCCTGGATGGCCTAGTTCAGACGATGGGACGATGCCTCGGGATATAAGCGTCCTTGTAAGACCGGACCCCTGCATTGACGGCCGAGATCAGCTCCCCCCTTGCATGTCAGCCTAGCTACCCCCGACCGCATCTCTCCTCCGACTGGAGGCACTAGCGGGAACAGGTCTAGATCCCTACCTCTCGGATTGGATGAAGGGTCAACCCGGCCAGGCTTTCCCTCCAGTAGCCAGGGAGCCAGAATGGGCCCAAGGAAGTATGTTAGTCGCGAGTGCGTCCCGGAGGACCCTCAGAAAGACATAGCCCCTTACTCGTGCTTTTGCGCTCACAGCCGGTTGGCCGAGCTAAGAATGATCGCAGCGGTCGGATTGGGAAACGTGCCTCCATCCTGTTTCTAGTGGATAGCCCGGTTCGGGCGATGGGACGGTGCCTCGGGATATAAGCGCCCTTGTAAGACCGGACCCCTGCATTGACGGCCGAGATCAGCTCCCCCCTTGCATGTCGGCCTAGCTACCCCCGAGTGCATCTCTCCTCCGACTGGAGGAACTATCAGGAACAGGGTCGGACGCCAACTTCCCAACTCGACGTCGGCAAGATCGTTGTTCGATTTCTGTTTTCTTCTTCCTTAAAGGTGTGCTTAATCCATTTTCAAACTCTTGGAGTAGCAGGGAAAAAACAAAGTTCAAGTCCTCGAGTGGTAGGTCCCCGTAAGACCAAGTCCCTGCACGAGCTCCTCTCCTGCATATTGGCCGCAGACCTCTCGAGTGAGTTCAAGTCCTCGAGTGGTAGGTCCCCGTAAGACCAAGTCCCTGCACGAGCTCCTCTCCTGCATATTGGCCGCAGACCTCCTCGAGTGAGTTCAAGTCCTCGAGTGGTAGGTCCCCGTAAGACCAAGTCCCTGCACGAGCTCCTCTCCTGCATATTGGCCGCAGACCTCCTCGAGTGAGTTCGAGTCCTCGAGTGGTAGGTCCCCGTAAGACCAAGTCCCTGCACGAGCTCCTCTCCTGCATATTGGCCGCAGACCTCCTCGAGTGAGTTCGAGTCCTCCAGTGGTAGGTCCCCGTAAGACCAAGTCCCTGCACGAGCTCCTCTCCTGCATATTGGCCGCAGACCTCCTCGAGTGAGTTCGAGTCCTCGAGTGGTAGGTCCCCGTAAGACCAAGTCCCTGCACGAGCTCCTCTCCTGCATATTGGCCGCAGACCTCCTCGAGTGAGTTCAAGTCCTCGAGTGGTAGGTCCCCGTAAGACCAAGTCCCTGCACGAGCTCCTCTCCTGCATATTGGCCGCGGACCTACTCGAGTGAGATCGAGTAAGACCAAGCTTCCCGGAGGGATAGAGCGAGCGGTATTGGGGCGAGCATGTATGTATGCAGCGATGAATATGCGAGTATGGTGTAGCAAAATGCGAGTATGGTCTGGCGAGTAGCTACGGAGCGAGTGCCAGGGCGCGATTTACAAAGGACGACTACGAGCATGCGAATATCAATTAAGCGACTATCAACAATGTCGCCGTGCGAGCATATGTCGCGAGGACTCGTTCTCCCCGAGCCTATGAGCCTAACGAGTATCATCCACCAACCAGCATGCGAAAGGAAAGAAGGCGACAATGTGGTAATTCAAACTTGCATTGATATATCAAAAATTTTACAAGTGTTGGTTACAAAAATTTCACTAGAGGCAATGTCAAGCGAGTAGGCAGAATATCAGCGAGCAACTAGGACTCATCGTCGCCAGTATCTGGCCGATATTCCTCATCTACAATGTCGACGTCATCTTCGTCGCCGCTTTCCTCGCTTTCCTCCTCGCCGCTACCGCTGCTGCTACTGCCGTCGCTGCTGTCAGAGCCTGACGATGTTGGAGGCAGGCGATCTGGCGAACCGTCTCGGCGAGCAACTCAGGGATGAGTTCGTCGACCGTGAACTCCTTCTCCCCTTCATCGAGCTTCCCGCTAATCCTCAGCCTCGCGAGGACCACGTTACCTGCCGCTCGGGCTATCTCGCGGCGGACGGACGACCTCTCTTCCCACAGGATGCGAGATCGCTTGATGGCGTAATGAGGATCGTCCTCCGGGCGCGGCTGAGGAGCAGAGGAACTCGCGCCGGTTTCTAAAATGGCCAGGCGAGATTCCATCTCGGCCGCGCGAATCTGGGCTGCCTCCAAATCAGCCCGAGCTTTGGCGAGTTCCGCCTCGTACTCAGAAAGCTTTTTGGCGGTCTCCATCTCGGCAACCTGCGACAAACAACGAATTCAGCCAAAGCGTTCACAAGACATCAACATCGCACGAAAAAGCGACATACCTCATAACCTCGCCAGCGAGTGGATTCCATGCCGAGATTGATCGCCTTCTGACTGACGATCTTCAAGGCCTGTGTCCTCTCCAGCATTCTCCTCGCCGCAAAGTGATTTAGCTCGACAGCTCGGGCGAGCGAGCAGGCCGCTTGCTGGGCAAGTTCCTCCTCGCTGAGATCTAGCATAGCCTCAGCGTCGCCTCGCCCATACATCGCGTGGAGGACGGCGAAGGTCTCCCCCTTATCCTCCCCCTCCTCCGCCCAAGAGGGAAGGTTGGTGCTCAGCGTCACCAGATGCTCGTCAGGTGCCCAGGTCACCAGAGGGCGACCATAGGCGTCCACTGCGTCAAGCCCCAAGTTGAAGTTGGGGTGGAAGTGGGGAAGCCGAGCGTGGATCGGCGAGTCCTGGTCATCAGGAGGTGGCGAGGACACCTTTTGTTTCTTGGTCGCGGGGCCCGGCGACCTGACTTTGCCTTTACCCTTGCCCTTGGCGATCTTTTTCTTCTCACCGATATCAGCTGGCGAGTTGGGCTCAAGTAGCGAGGTGGCGATTCCTTTGGCTGGAGGAAGCGGCCTCACCGGGAGCTCGTTCGGTTCTGCAAAAGACCGAGTAGTATAAGCAAGCGATTATTGGGGCGAGTATGATACCGACATTCCCTGCTGAGATTTACCATCGTTGTAGTGGACTTCGAACAGCGTGTTGACGTTTAGTCGCCAAAAGATGACATCGAACCGGCGACCTCGGAACGCGTCGACGAGTTGCTCGCGCGCGCCTTCCAATATCGGTGGAAGGAAGGCAACATCGGCGGGCTGGTGCGGCCTTCCCTGGACGTCGCCAAAGTCGCCCTCGACAATGACTAGTTGCTCGCTCCACTTGTGAACTTTGTTGGCCGTCCCCACCAGGGTGCATACGTGGTTGCTGAAATAGACCACGCCCTCGGGAGTCGCGGCGAAGGCAAATATCTTGCGGAATACGGAGAGATCGAAGATGATCCTCTCCTCGCGCAGGTAGCAAAGAAACCCCATGATGATGGCAACACCGTTGGGGTTGATTTGCGCGGGGACTATGCCGAAGTATCGTAGGATGTCGCAATACTCCGACCAGAACGGAAGTCGCAGGCCGGCGTCGAAGTGTCAACGAGGAAGGACAAGCGCGCCCTCGATAAAGGTGTTAAGTCGCTCACTGCGGGCCGAAAGTCTGGCCGAGTATCCTTCGGGAAGGAGTCTTTCCCTAAAATTTTCTAAGTCGCGCACACTGGTGGTCGACTTCTTAAAAGCCGCATCCGCGAAGTTGGCGGCATGGGCTTGGCGGCGAGCACTGTCGTCATCTCCAACCATCTTGCGAGTTTTAAAGAGGAGAAGAAGGAAGAGATGGCGAGTAGCAAAACAAATCGCAGCACGCGAGCAGGAAACGATACTCGCGAGCTAGGAGGACAAAAGCGCAACAACGTACTTATGTCCTACCTACCCCCTCTATTTATAGGCGCCAGGGGGGGGGGGGTATACCATCCTTACGGCGAGTATCAAACAAATCACGCTTTTAGCGAGTAAGTCAACGCGTTGCGTAAGCCGCATAGAACAGAGGGAGCATAATCGCTTAAACATCGAAAACAGGGAAAAACAAATTAATAATTGTGCGAGGTCTAAGCTGGCTTATTACAAGCCAGAAAATGTTTGTCAAAATCGCACTGTGGCGAGTTCCAAATAAAAGAAAACATTCTAAGGCCTAGGCCTCTCTGGGGGATGGGGATGTAGCCCGGCCCAACCCATCTCGCGTGCTCGCTGGAAATGCTCCGTCGCCACCGCTATCGCATCATCACCCAGCCGCAGCTGCTCCTCCATCCTCGACAACCTGCCAACAGAGCCCATACTCGCTCGTATGCCGGCGACCTCTTCGAGAACGAGCTGGAGGCGATGATTGTTGATCGCGAGCTGACGATCATTCTCCCTTACCATGTGGAAGCGGGATTCATAGCTCTCCAGCGTACTCTTGAGCTCTTCCATTTTCGCCATCCGCACTTCCAACGATGATATTCGGCGATGAGGCTCACAGATCGCCAGCTGGTCAAACTTGCTCTCCAGCTCCAAGTAAGCGCGAGCAGCCGCACGGCGATATTCCATGCCCGGCAGACCCATGGCGTCGATGAAGGCCGCCCCTGGAGTCGCCGGCCGATCTGACACCAAACAAAAGTCGCCAGAATTAGACGTAGATGCATAACCGCCATGTGCACATCAATAGCGACACATACCGCTGCGAGGAGACCTGGATCGGCGAGGAGATCTCGATCGGCGAGGAGGGGATCCGCGCGTTGGCTCATCTCGCCGGCTTGACGATGGCCCACCAGCGAGCTCGGCTGCCTTACCTCGACCGCGCCCCCCTTGTCCAGGGTCCGCGTTCCTTGGCGGGAAGTAGCTCGGCCGCGGCTTTACCGGCTTAACACCCGCGGGATGTGATGAAGAAGGCGGAGGGAGCGACGAACTCGCCGGCGACGGAGGATTCTTCAGCGGGGGTGGAGGAAGTCGCGTCGTGGTAACTTGAGAAGGCGCGATCAGAGGCGGTGGCGGCGGCAAGGATATTGTCACCGACTGGATGGTGGCGATATTGGTAAGCGGCGGCGGAGGGGGTAAAGAGGAGCTCGCCTCGGGTAGAGAGGACCTCACCGGAGGCAGCGCAGAACTCGCGGCGGGCAGGGCGGAATTTCTTACAGGTACCCCAGAACTCGCCGGGAGACCCTTGCTCGCCAGTGTCTTACTCGGCGGAGGGTTCTTCGACGACGGTTCCTTGCTCGCGGAGGGAACCGAGGCCTCGCCCGTCTTTTTGGAACCGATATTTATCCGCACTGTGTGAGCGGTCTTTACTTGCCCACCGGCGGGAAGGGCGACGAGCGGCACGGAGCTCAACGGGACGACATTCAAAGCCGCGCCCAAACCTCCCGTGGGAGAATCTGCGAGTATCACGGTCCGGTCAGCAAACAATAGAAAACCGTCAGAATGAGAAATCATCTAGGCAGAAAGACAACCTCGCAGGTCGACGATTTCCACCTGCTGAGACGTCGAAGTGGAGGCGAGTTCCGAGGCAGTGGGAGTGGCGAGTTCAGGAATGTTAAGCGAGTCGAGGAGACTCGCATCAGAAACGGCGACATTGGGAATGTCGTCGAGTCCCAAGTCGCTAAGCAATTGCTGCGTGCTGGTAGATAGCACGGGATTAATGGTGGGGGGCGCAGGGCGAGAAAGGGGCGGCCGCGAGATATCATCGACAGAGGCGGGTTTGTTCTTGGACTTCTTTGCCTTTTTTCTCTTGGGCAGAGGCAAGTCGGCGGCGGCATCCTCTTCGCGCGGTCGCTTTGGTTTAGCGACTCCGATGACGCTCGTCAACGCAGCAAGACTGTCACGAAGGATCTTCTCGGCGTTCGACATTAAGCGCGAGTTATGAAGAACCGGCTAAAGAACTAGGCCCCCCTATTTATAGAGATCGGCAGACAGTCACAAGAGGCGAGCAACAGAGATACTCGGCAGAGCAGCTCGCCGAATAAGTGTTGGATGTTTCTTTCTGAGCTCCGATGTCGCTCCAAAAGAGCGGGGATTGTGTACAACTCATTCGTCGAGAGTGGGTCCTACCACAGCCAAGTCAGCAGAGGCCAATGTCAACAAGTCAAGGCAGAAGTCAAAGTCAGCATTTAAGGTCGCGGAAGGCCTGTGCGAATATAGGCGAGCTCCTCTCGCATACTCGCCAGGTAGGCGACTAGGCGAGATACTCGCCCGATCCTTGCGAGTTCCCCTGGAAGTCGCCTAGTCGCCAGGGGTGGGGTATAAATATGACCCCCCTCTCCCCTTACTTTTGCCTATAAATAGGACCCCAGGGGTACGAGAGAGGGGACCGGGAAACCTTCGGCAGGATACTCGCGTGCCTCTTGTTTGAGATATTGGCTTAGTCTTCGGATTCTTTTTCCTTAGAGCAATTCGCGACTTTGCGACTTTGCCAGCTAGCCTCTCTCGTACTCAGTTCGACCATTCTTGGTTGAGAAGGGGTTGCTCCTTATGAGCATCCGGGTACGTGGTGGGTCCTTCCTGCCGCAACGTCTGGGGTCCTGTTTGACCTATTTCTTTGCGCTAGTCTTCTTTGCCGTCTTATCTAGCTTTTGAGCCAGTAAACTTAGGCAGCTCCGATCCGAATTCTGAGGTTAGGATTTTCCTGCCTTCAACAATAAAGACATCAACAGGAGGAGTGACCTTAAATACCATCGAGTAAATGACAGATAAAGAGCAAATTGTGAGAGCTGATAAAACATTTGCCCGAACGTTGTGTAGGTGTGGTGGTACTCTAACCATCATCATAACAATACATACAACCTCCATCTGGGGTCTCTGATCAGATAGATCAAGAGTGCTCGATTGTTGTTGAATCTAAGTCCCAACCAAAGCCTTATATTAAGCCATGAATGATGGCATATCTTCATCTGGACATGACTTAACGGTGTGAAGATCTCGGGATAAGTCAAACAGATACTGGAGACTATCTTTACTGGAGTAGAGGAAATTCGGCTCATCCCGTATAGCTTTAGATGTCTCATAGTGCATTGTCATTCAGTATGGCCCACCATCCATAGAGCTTAGTATCCATGACTGAACTCCATCATCACCATGAAGCCATAACTCAGTAAGCTCTGTCGAGGGTTCACTTGTTACATGATGAAGGAGATCCTTCGACTGGAGTACATTATGTAATGAGTGAACACACTTGACAAAATTCTTCTTCCCAACCAACAAGATAGATGAAATTTTGAGTTCATAGTGAGAAGAAGCCGGGGTGAAGGATGAAGAGGATGCTGAAGAAGTCGCTATTTAAGCAAGTGGCCAAGCTAAGCAAGAAAATGATTTGAAGGAGATGTTTGGGCGAGAAGTCAAGAACGAAATCGTCTGTGAGTAACAATTAGAACGAGGAGATATTGTAATAATAAAATCTAGTAGAACCTAGAGACGAAACGATACCTGGACGGAGCAACCATACGGGCCTGGTTCTGCGATCTGATAGCAAGCAGATCCAAGGTTCATGAGAAATGATACCCGAACGAGGAGTTCTGGTAGAAATCAGATCAACTATCAGACAGGAAGTATGCAGGTTTCTGCAAGTGTCAATGCCAATACCCAAAGGGGAAATCAGGCAGAGATCAGGTTATTGATGTCGATGTCAACGTTCTATGATACGAGGGGATAGATGACAATTAGATTGTCAATGTCGATGTCAGTGTTCTCTAATACAAGGGGATAGACGACAATCGGATAGTTGATGCCGATGTCAGCATTCTATAATAAGAGGGGATATACGACAAGGGTGGCGAGGAAGTCGCTACCCGAAGGGGCTCATCGTCACGTCCAGGTGAGGATACCATAAGGAAAGTTTATGCAGCTCGTCAACATGTCCAAGTGAGAAGATCAGTGATGAGAGCAAGGAATCATAGATGCCGACCTTCTCTAACAGGAGATACTTACAAGTTACAACTCTATCACGAAACTAAGCACGGAGCTGCTCTGATACCTCAAAAAAGAATCAATTTTATTTCTCTCTAGGAAGTAAATACAAATACAATAAAATATTTATAAGGATGGGGGAGAGATACATACATCTCCTGACCCGATGTGGGACAAAACTTATATACAACTGAGTGAAATAATTTACACATAATAATTTATCTCTGTTACAGTTAAGAGGGGTTGTGAATATGTGATATGGGGCAGTTCAATATTCACATACATGGATTTCGCATTATCCACATCTTTGAGTTGGAAAAATCTAAGATAATTAATATTCTATATTGCTTTGCTGCAGATACGAAATTGGATGTCAGCCAAGCATAACAGTGTTATTTCAAAGATTACTGAAGAACATTCACATGAATGGTAGTTATTTATGTCCTCAAGATGAAAATATGAACTGCAAACTAAGTTATTTGTGAAATATAAAGTAAAATTGCCATGTGAAAGAACATGTTCCATCTTTTCTTGAATTATAATGCAAGGAAAAAAGACATCAAACCAAATAGCAGTCATTAGGTCGTTATTCTTCTGCTTGTGATGAGGATTAGAATGAAGATAATGACAATGGTGAGAATGATGACGCACTACTATGAAACGTGGGTTATAAAAATGATAGAATAATAAGCAATAAAACAAGAATAATTATACACAAAATAATACAAGATTTATGCGGTTCAGTGAAATTGACCTACGGACACAGAAGGTAGAAAGGTTATGATATTAAGGACTGTAGAAAATATCCCTGCAATTGAAAAAACAACTAGAGGACCAAAGAAAAAAAAGTCAAAACCCCTTTATATAATCAAAGAAACAAGATCTGCTCCCTGAATGCAGCACGTTCTATGAGGACTCAGCTTCATGTAGAAAGTAAAATACAAGATATTCAACAACAATCATGTAAATACCCAATTAAAAAAGTAGTTAATTACAAAAATCAAAGACAGGCTAAACACTACTGACAGCACAATTGCATGCATCTAAACCTGATGCATGGTGAGAATGACTTTACGTATGCGTTATTTGCAAAATATTCCTAGACAATTCATGTATACATAGCACTAGGCCCTAGCTGTTAATGACAATAAAAACATTGGGAAGGTGAACAAGGACTGCAACATCAAGTAGGTCAAAAGAGCGAATCTTACCACAGACCCCTTGCAATTTTTTTTTTCAAAAGTGGCTTCGACATCACACACACACACACACACACACACACACACACACACACATATATATACACAAACACACGAGTGACAGACATGGGGCTCCGCCCCAACGACCAATCACGACAGTATCTCAACGGCGATAGTGCATGGGCCCCCCGTACCACGCGCGACATTATCCCGGCTATGACATTGTCCCGTCGCGACGGCACTCCCGTCGCTTGCAAACCCCTGAGTGTTATACCTCGCTCGCCCCTCAATTTTGGGGTGTGCATGGGGTTTGCGAGCAGCAAGGGGAACACATTTTTTATTGTGGATAAAAGGCTTTGTCTATATGAGAGCACAATTGTTAAGGTAAAAGAAAAAACACAAATTTTAAAATCTGAAAAAAAATTAACAAAGAGGGATAAGATCGGAAAACAAATGTTTAACCAAAGGGGGTTTTCCCTTTTAATATAGTATAGATATACACACACACATACATATAGATATACACATACATATATACAAATACATATAGATATACACATACATATAGATATACGCATGCATATAGATATACACATACATACAGATCTACACATACATATAGATCTATGTTGGAATATGTTTGAACAACGAGTTGTATGTTGTTACTGTATTATCATCTGTACACCCATATATATATATGGAAGTCTCTAATGTTATTCGTAATGCAATTATTCTTTTTCCTCAACATGGTTTCAGAGCCAGGTTTTGTTTAAGGTTTTCAAGATCCGATAGCGACTCCCGCACAGCACCGACCCGACTCTCGCGTCACCCGTCGCCCGCACTGCTCGACTCCCGCATCGCAGTTCCTCCCGCGTCGCAGCAGTCCCGAAATTCAGCAACGCGTCGCCGCGGCCCCGACTCCCGCGCGTCGCAGCAGCCCCGACTCCCGCGTCATTCTTCTTTCGTGCTCTAGGAACGTCGGCTCTATGGAGTCTTGATTCTCCCGATGTCGGCGGTCCCTTCATTTTCGTCCCTCTTTCTATGAGGGTGGTTCTCCTTCAACATCTTTGGTGATTTTTTTGGTGCGTCCTCGATTTATATTCGGGGTTTCCTTATGACGGGAAGTGAGTCATCTACCACCATGTCTTCCGGTGGAGTGGCCTCTCCTACTTGGATGTCTGTTGGATCTTATCGCGTCCCCTCAGACCATGGTATTCCTCAAATCACCACTATGAAATTGGATGGTTCCAACTACCTCTCATGGTCTCGCTACATTTCTCTTGCTCTCAAAAGCCGTCGGTTATTTGGCCATGTCAGTGGCACAGTGAAGGCTCCTGCATCTGACTCTCCTGAGTGGCTTCAGTGGGAGTCTGACAACTCCCTAGTGATGTCTTGGCTCCTTAACTCTATGACGGAGTCCATCTCTCGGAACTATCTGCTCTTGGATACCGCAACGGATATTTGGAAGCGTGCAAAGACTACTTATTCTGGTCGAGACAATGGTGCTCAGATTTACCAACTTCGTCGCCGGTTGTTCCTCCAGCGACAGGGTGATCGCCCCCCCCCCCCTCCTCGGCCTACTACTCTGAGTTCACCCAGCTCTATCAGGAGTATGATCATTTTGATTTTCTGACCCTGTTGTCTCCTAAAGATGAGGTGCTTGTTCGAGCACGAGAAGAACGCAATCACATTTTTGAGTTCCTCCACGGCTTACATTGGGATTTTGATCCGATCAGCATTCAAATTCTCGTCCGCTCTCCTCTACCTTCTCTACCCGAGGTGTACAGCCTTGTCCAACAGGAATTCGATCGCCGTCTGACTCTGCTTCCAGACTCTACCACCGAGGGATCTGCCCTTGCCTCTCTTTCTCAGCCTGGGGCTCGTCCTGCTCGCGACACTAGATTGAGGCATGCGGAGAAAGATCACCTTGTCTGTGATTATTGTGGGAAGACCCGTCATACTAGAGATACCTGCTTCAAGCTTCATGGTTTTCCTCCTCGAGGCAGCCCAGCCTCTCGTGGTGGCCGGGGTGGTAGTCGTTCTCAACACAGGCCTCCTTTGCCCATATCAGCCCACTTGTCGGACACTGAAGAGGACTCTACTGCTCCTCACTCTCTGGATTCCACGACTCCCCCAGGCTCTTTTGGCTGAAGAAATTCTTGCGTTCCGCCGGATGATGCTTGGACCTCCAGCGAAGCTGTCCGGTTCTGCCTCGTCTTCCTATGCTCACCAGGGACTAGCAGGTGCTCACTCGGCTTCCTCCCACCTCTCCTCTCAGTGGATCATTGATCCTGGGGCTACAGACCACATGACCGGATCATCCACAGGTTTTGTGTCTTACACGCCTCTGTCGGGCAGAGACAAAGTGAGCATTGTTGATGGATAGTTATCTCCCATCGCTGGGAAAGGATCAATTCCATGCTCTTCTCTAACTCTCTCCTCCGTTCTTCATGTTCCTGTTTTCACCCGCAATCTCCTCTCTATTAGTCACCTGACAAACTCTATGAATTGCTCGGTGATTTTTTCCTACCTCTTGTGTTTTTCAGGGCCTGAAGACGGGGACGGTGATTGGCTCTGGTAGACTGTGCAACGGGCTCTATGTGTTCGACCCCACTGCCTCCACTTCATCCAGCATTGCTCGGCCTCCCAATGCTCTTCTTGCTGGTCATCCATCTGAGTTGGATTCCTGACATTGTCGGCTAGGGCATCCTCCCGTCGCTATTATGAAGCTTTTGCTTCCTGATATGTCTTCTACTTCGTTTAATATTTTTCATTGTGTTGTGAACTGGCTAAATATCATCGTAATACTCTTCCTCTTATGACCCCCCCCCCCCCCCCCCCCCCGCAGCTCAGTTCCGTTTGCAGTTATTCATGCTGATGTTTGGGGCCCTAACCCTACTGTTTCTATTTCTGGTTGCTCGTAGTTTGTTTCTTTCATTGATTGTTACTCTTGTTGTACCTAGGTTTACTTAATGAAGCATAAAAGTGAGGTGTTATCTATTTTTCAGCGCTTTCACAAGATGGTCACAACTCAATATGATGCTCTCGTTAAAATCTTACGCAGTGACAATGGCCGCAAATATATTGACGCTCGTTTTGACAAATACCTCAGTGACCTAGGTATCATTCATCAAACCTCTTGTGTGTACACCCCCGCTCAGAATGGGGTGGCTGAGCGTAAGAATCAGCACCTCCTTGAGGTGGCTAGGTGTCTTCTCCTTAGGATGCATCTCCCAAAGTACTACTGGGGTGATGTTGTTCTCACCGCGTCCTACCTCATCAATCGTCTTCCTACACGGGTCCTTGGGTTTCAGACCCCTCTCACCACTCTAGGGGTCCGTCCTATCTCTCTCTCTCCACGTGTCTTTGGATGTGTCTGCTTTGTCCACACCCAGCCTAAGACCAAACTTGATCCACGCGCCCTGAAGAGTGTGCTTATTGGCTACTCTCCTACCCATAAAGGCTATAGGTGCTTCCACCTGGTTACCAAGCGGGTATTTGTTACCATGGATGTCACCTTCCGGGAGTCTGAAGCTTATTATGGGAACTCTCTTCAGGGGGAAAGTACAGCTACAAAAGTGAGTTCCCTTCCTTCTGTTCCTCTGCCTATTCCTCCGTCTATATTGTCTCCTCTCGTTCTGGTTACCCCACCGTCATCTCCTGCTCCTACGGTGCATCTGGTGCCTCCTCCTATTTTGGAGGTCTACACTCAATGTAGAAGGGGCACGAACACTCAGGCTCTTGCTATTCAACCTGTGTCATCATCCGATCCATCGTAAGGTATTAACAAAGGTAGCTCTGCTTCTACTTTACATCCGCTTTCTCACTTTGTGACTTATGACTCATTGTCTCCTTCACATAGAATATTTGTCACCTCCTTGGCCTCCATTTCTATTTCTCAGTCCTGACAGGAAACACTTGAGCATAGTGAGTGGAAGGCAGCCATATTGGAAGAAATGGGATCCCTTGACAAGAACAATACTTGGGAGTTGGTCCAACTCCCTAAGGGGAAAACTATTGTAGGATGCAAGTGGGTTTACTCTGTGAAGTAAAACTCCCAAGGCCTTGTGGAATGATACAAAACCAGGTTGGTGGCGAGAGGATATACGCAGACAGCGGTCATTGATTATCAGGAGACGTTTGCACCAGTGGCAAAAATGAACTTCATCAGGATCTTGCTTTCATGTGCCGTGTGTAAAGGGTGGAGTCTCCTTCAGTTGGATGTGAAGAACGCATTTCTCCACGGTGACCTAGATGAGGAAGTCTACATGTCCTTACCCCCTGCTGTTAGCCAAGAAGGATCGGCAAGGAAAGTGTGCAAGTTGAATAGAGCTCTGTATGACTTGAAGCAATCTCCTCGTGCGTGGTTTGGGAGATTTCACTGAGTTATGATCTCTTTCGAGTACAAACAGAGCAATGTTGATCACACCTTGTTTGTGAAACATAGTGAGGGTAAGGTGGTTGCTCTCATTGTCTATGTGGATGATATAGTAATAACTGACGATGATACCGAAGTGATTGAACATCTGAAATCCAAAATTTCTCAGGAATTTAAAGTGAAGGATCTTGGCCCCCTCAAGTATTTTCTGGGCATCGAGGTGGCTAGATCAAGCATGGAATCTTTATATCTCAAAGGAAGTATGTTCTAGACTTGCTTGAGACGACTGAAATGCTCGAGTGCAGACCAGCTGATACCCCAATTGAGGCCAATCATAAACTTGTAAGAGATAGAGGAGAAGTCGATGATGTACCTGGCTTCCAACGATTGGTGGGAAAGCTTATTTATCTCTCTCACACCCGATCAGACATATCCTATGCCGTGGGGGTTCTTAGTCAGTACACGCAATCACCTAGATCACATCATCTGGATGTTGTACACAGAGTTCTGAGATACCTCAAATCCACTCCTGGCAAGGGAATTTTATTCTCACCCAATAAGGTATTGACTGTAGAGGTCTATACGGATGCAGACTTGGCAGGATCAGTTGATGACAGGAGGTCAACATCAGGGTACTGTTCCATTGTTGGGGGGTAATTTGGCAACCCAAAGAAGCAAGAAACAACATGTTGTTGCCAGATCCAACAAAAAGACAGAATTTTGGGCTATGACACAAAGGCTTTGTGAAGGGTTATGGATCCAAGCGATCATGAAGGACCTTGGCGTGAGGTGTGACAGTCCAATCAGAATCTATTGCGATAATAAGGTTGCGATCAGCACTGCCCACAATCCAGTGCAACATGATCACACTAAGCACGTGGAGATTGACAAATACTTCATCAAGAAAAATATTGTTAGGGGGATTGTGAGCACCCCGTTTGTCCCATCAAACCAGCAGCTTGCAGATGTGCTTACTAAAGGGCTGAGTCTCAACTCGTTTGACGGAATACCTGGCAAGTTGGACATGACAGACATTACACACCCAACTTGAGGGGGAGTGTTGGAATATGTTTGAACAACGGGTTATATGTTGTTACTGTATTATCATTTGTACAACCATATATATATGAGAGTCTCTAATGTTATTCGTAATACAATTATTCTTTTTCCTCAACAATCTACACAAACATATAAATGTACACATACATAAATATACATATACATATACATATAGATATACAAGAAGCTTTGCCGGTGCACTCAATAGCACTCCACTACTCACAGTCCACCCGAGTGCGACAAGTGATCGATCAACTACATCGCACCCTAGATCACTTTTCACAAATCATCCTTTGCATGATCACTTTTCATGCTCGATGGGAGTGCAAGCAGCAACAGTCCCTGTGCAAGCAGCAACAGTCCCATCTAGCATAGAAGAAGCCCAAGCTCCTGAGAGCAGTGAGCACGGGAGAAGCCTGAGCCTTCTTGCCATGGTGTCGCCTAGGCGTGCAGGCGCCCAATTATAAACAAGGTGTTGGACGCCTTATTTTTTTTTTAAAATATGGGAATAGACAGTGGTTTATATATAAACCGTTGTCTATTCTAGGATTTAGGGTAGAATAGACAGCGGTTTATATATAAACCGCTATCTATTCTAAGGTTCAGTAGATTAGACAGCGGTTTATATAAAAACCGCTGTTTATTCTAACCTGAACCATAAAATAGACAACGGTTTTTATATAAACCACTGTGTATTCTACCCTGAACCCTATTATAATAACCGCTGTCTAAAGGTCTGCCGGTCAGAATAAAAATAATGATTATTATAATAACCGTTGTCTATAGTCTGCATTAGATTTTTTTTATATTAAGTTGTCGCCTTGCGACTTACTCGCCTTATTGTCGTCTAGGCGTCCGCCTTGTTGCCTAAGCGTCCAGGCGCCCGACGCTCGCTTTGGTTCGCCTTTACGCCGTGATAAGAATGAGCCCGAGTGAAGTTGTTCTTAAATTTACAAATAATTTTTTTTTCAAAAAACATTGTTTGCAGTTAACAAGTGCAGATAGTCAGTTTGATGTGCTATTAATACCTCTAAACATAATTTCACATAGAAGCTATGCGTGGCAATCACAACGTTTGTTTTATATCACACTAGTTTCTCTAATCACAAGCAACGAAGACACCATTCTCATTATCTCATCAAAAGCCACAAATAGGAACCATCAAACGCTCGCACCATTCCCGTCTACATGAACAAGATGTCTTCCCCGCTATAATGATCTGCCGCCTCGGTACGATTTGGATCATCTAGAACATTGCAAGTTTTTGAGGAGACGAGGATTAAAAAACATCATGATGGACGTCATTGTTCAAATTGCAAGATCTTTATTTACCAATTAGACAAGGCGTGTTATCAATAAGTAATCTGTTTTAACACTTTCATATAATTATCCCAAATAGAAAGTTAAAATTCTATTTTCATTTTTGTTGGAGAAAAATAAATAATGATTTGATATCTAGCAAAGAGAACAAGTCCCCTCTATATATAGAAACAGACCAAAGAATAATGCACGTGTTGTGAAATAAAGGGCATAAAAATAAAACATAAATGAAACAAATTGTAACACTTCCCCTCAAGTTGGACGTGAGATATTGAACAAGCCCAGCTTGACGACAAGTCTTCCAAAGGTACTTCCACTCGGTCTTTTCGTGAGAATATCAGCAAATTGTCTATCTGAGGGAACAAAGAGAGTACACACAAGGCCCTTTTCAATGCTCTCCTTGATGAAATGACGATCCTTTCAACATGTTTAGTACGATCATGCTGGTCAGGGATGTGTGCGATGCTGATAGCAATCTTGTTATCACAATATAACCGAATGGGCTCATCTTCAAATAATCTCAGGTCAGTTAACAAAGAACGCAACAAAAGACCTTCACAGACACCATGGGTCATGGCCTAAAACTCTGCTTTAGTTCTAGATCTTGCCATGACTTGTTGTTTTTTACTCCTCCAAGTAACAAGATTTCCACCAACAAGAGAACAATACCCTGAGGTAGATCGTCGATTGACCTAGCTCAATCAGCATCGGTGTAGACCTCAATTCTAATAGCTGAATTTGGGGAAAACAAGATCTCACTCCCAGGTGAGGACTTGAGATATCTAAGAATTCTGTTGGCAGCATCAACGTGACGAGTCTTCGGAGCATGTATATATTGGTTGATAACACTGACAACACAGGCAATATCTGAACGGGTATGAGCCAGGTAGATCAGTCTCCCTACAAACCTCTGAAATTCAGGTATATTTTCAATCTCCTTTCCATCATCACGGCCCATTCCGCGGTTCGCTTCAATTGAGAGTATACTTCCTTTGGGAGACAAAGATCCCATTCTTGGACCTTGCCACTTCAATACCCAAGAAATATTTGAGTGCACTCAGGTCCTTGACCTCAAACTCAGAAACCAATTTTCGTTTTAGAAGCTTGATTTCTTCCACATTGTCGCATGTGATAACAATGTCATCAATATAAACAATGAGAGATGTAAGTTTACCAGTCCTATGCTTGATGAACAATGTACGATCGGCATTGCCCTGATAATACCCAAAAGACAACATGGCTTTGTGAAATCTCCCAAACCAAGCTCTTGGAGACTGTTTCGGGCCATATAGAGCTTTCTTTAGCTTGCAAATGTGTCCCACTGAACTTTTAGGAGTAACGCCTGATAGGAGTGACATGTAAACTCTCATTCAGATTCCCATGGAGGAAGACATTGTTAACATCAAGTTGCCAAAGATCTCATCTTTTACAGGAAGCACAAGATAAAAGGACTCTGATAGTGTTCATCTTTGTTACATGAGAAAACATTTCTTAATAGTCAATTCCAGGTGTTTTAGTATACCCTCTTGTCATCAGTGTTGTCTTACACCTTTCGACAACACCCTGCGAATTTTGTTTGACAGAGAACACTCATTCAACTGGTTAACAACACAAACATCACAAACATCACAAATAAAGGAAGTAAAAACTGCAGCAGGCATAACAGGAATAGACGGGTGTCCTAAGCAACAATGCCAGGAATATAAGTTGGATGTGCTGGAGTGAAGGGCCAAAGAGGGTGCCACTGGGCTGGAGTCAAGCACGTACAGATCATTGACCAAACTACCAGAGTCATTCACCGTCTCCGTCTTCAGGTCCTGAAAATACAAGAGGAAGGATGGAAGGTTACCGAATAGTTCATGGAATTAGTCAAATGGCTAATAAAGAGTAAATTACGTGTGAAATTTGAAACATGCAAAACTGACGATAAGGTGAGTGAGGAACAAAAGATGAAGCCCTTCCCAGCAATAGAGGAAAGGTAACTGTCAGCTATGCTCACCTTATCACGACCAGAGAGAGGGGTATAAGAAATGAAACTTGAGGCGGAGTCAGTCATATGGTATGTGGCTCTAGAGTCAATGATTCACTGAGTGGAAGAGTGAGCAGCAGCAGAGTGGGCATCTGGAGTCCCGGTGTGAGCATACAAAGACAAGGCAGAAAACTCCGTAGAAGACCTTGCATTATGCGGCGAAGGGCAAGGACTTCATCAGCCAAAAAACCACCAGAGAGAGCAGAAGGATCAGCACCAGACAGAGAAGGAGAAGTATCTATAGCAGCATCAATAAGATGGCCAGAACGAGGAGTATGTCGACCTGAGAAGCGCCCAAAGTCACGACCACCACAAGGAGGAGCACCACCTCTCGGTGGAGGAAAACCATGGAGTTTGAAGCAGGTGTCTCTGGTATGACGGGTCTTTCCACAATAATCACAGAGGATGTGGTCTTTATCGCTACCCTTCAGCTTAGAATCACGGGTTGGACGAGCCCCCGACAAAGGAGTACCAACAACAAGAGCAGACTCTCAGGAGTTGGGTCATGGAGTAGAGTCCGGCGACGATCAAACACCTGTTAGACAATATTATATACCTCCAGAAGAGACGACAATGACACACACCTCAAAATCTGAAACCTAATTTGATTGAAAACCCGATGATGACTATGGAGAAACTCAAAAATGCAGTTGTGATCCTCCCGAGCACGGACCATAGCCTCATCAACATGGAAAACAAAGGTTAGGGAATCGAAATGATTGTATTCCTGATACACCTGAGTAAACTCGAAATAGTAAACAGATGGAGGATGATCACCCTGACGGAGTAAGGATATCTTTCGTCTAAATTGGAAGAACCGAACAGTATTACCTTTTCAAGAATAAGTAGTCTCTGCACGCCACCAAATATCACCGGCAGTATCTAAAAATAAGTAGTTGTGAGCGATGTACTCCTGCATGGCATTCGTTAGCCAAGACATGACTAAAGAATTTTCTGAATCTCATTGAGGCCAATCAGTGGCAGTCTTCTCTGGTTCCTTAGTTTGCTCAGTGACATAACCAAAGAGACGGCTCTTAAGTGCAAGGGTGATGGAGCGAGACCATGAAAAATAATTTGAATCATCTAACCGGATAGTAGTAATCTGCGGAGTATTGTGATCATGACTCTCACAAAGAGAACTTGCAGGAGGAACCAGCGAGGAGGAACCGACGAGGAGGCAACAGAATCACTAAGAGAAGACACAGTGGCCCAAGAAAAGCAATACGGAGACCACACTCCGCGGTGGGCAGCAAAAAAAACGGTCGATTACGCTGAACAAATATCAATGTAGAAGAGGAGAGGAATATAAATCCAATCCATCCAATGTTTGGAAATGCAAGCGGCGCGGAAGGAAGCAAAGGCTTCACGACATGTCCGTCGCCAGAAGGAGAGGGAGACAAACCCTAGGAGGCTGGACGGTAGAGAGAGAAAGCCGGTTGGAGGGCTTGTGAGGCCTCGGAGGATGAGAAAGGGCGGCCAAGAGAGTCGTTGAAAAAATACGCGCAAAGTCAGCGCTGGGAGAGTCGCATACGGCGAGGGGGCGGGGCGACGGGATGAAGCGGGACGGCGGGATGTAGCGGGACGGAGGTCGATCCGCGACGGGATGAAGCGGAACGGCGGTCAACGGGCAAACGGGTGATGCGCGGAGGCGAGTTGGACGACAGAGCGAGCGACGAAGAAAAAAACGAGGAGGTGGCTAGGACACCAGGACTCGTTGCTCTGATACCTAGCAAAGAGAAAAGAAATAATGATTTGATATCTAGCAAAGAGAACAAGTCCCCTCTATATATGGAGGCGGACCAAAGAATAATACACGTGTTGTGAAATAAAGAGCATAAAAATAAAACATAAATGAAACATATTGTAACAATTTTAACATAAAGAACTAATCAAAGAAACCTAAAGGGAAATTATCTTGTAGACCGAATTACTTTATTCTAACCTTTGCACAATCCCCAAGCCAGGTCATGATCCCACGTGCAGCTTCAAACATCTCGCCAAGTGCAGTCAATGTGACCTGCCATTAAAAATACAACAGCAATAAAAAATAAAACTTGCTAACATTTGTCAATTAGATAATCAAATAGGAGGGCGCAGTTACTTTAGCTGCGTAGCAAGATGCTCGGAATAATTGAACATCATCGACAATAAGCTCCCTTTCACTCAGTCTTCTCTTTATCTGATCCCGTGCACCAATATAGGTAACACCATATACTGATGTCATAACTGTCTGCTTCACCATTTTTCTGTCCACCTGTATAAAGTCAAGTAAAAAGTCGACCAACAAAATATCTGAATTTTCTCTACTTCGTTAGAAAGAGCAACTGATAGTTTCAGCTTCTATACAAATCAAACCAAAACAACAAGTATAGAGAGTTGTACGAATATTATTCATATTTAGGCTCTGGTTTGGGACAACTGTAGAATTTAAGAGATGGAGGTGTAAAACTGTGGTAGTAGACACATTGGTGGTTGTTTAACTATGTTTTGACCTTTTGTAATAATGTTTGGCCCAAATTTCACTTTCAAAGATTCGTGTGAGCTATAGTAGGCCAGTAAAAACTTGGCATCGGAGCTTTTCGATCCCCCCCCCCCCCCCCCCCCCGCTATAGCCCTGCTTTGAGTATTTTGCCCAGAAACTGCTCACTTTATCCCAAAGAGGCCCTAGGCGCTACCGACTTCCTCCCTGTACCCAACTAACATCCACTGATCACAACAGGCTTAAGCATCGATGCAAACAACACAGCGGATGACAACACCTTCGTCTTCCTCGTTTAGTGACCAAACGATCAAAAAACACATGACTTCGACGCAACGGCTCCAGCTTCGACTGATAGATCCCAATTTCTCCTCTTTTGTATTCATCCTCTTCCTCAAGCAGCTCACAGGATTAGGGCTTCTCTCCAGCGAGCTTTTGTCTTTGCCAGCTTCCAATCGACGTTCATCACCTTCCAATAGATGTCATCCAGCTTCCAATCGACCCTTCGATCAAAGGATTTTGGCTCCTAGTGCGCATAATCATCGAGCCTCACATCTTCTACCATCGAGCAAGCAAGCCTTGGGGTACACGTAAACATTGTCGAACAAAGCCCGTAAAAAGATGATCGACGTTCTGCCCACCTAACCCCACACAACAATGGCTCTCTTAGGTAGTTTCCTACACCCTTTCTGACTAGCACCTAATAGAAATTTGAAGTCCATCAACTATAAATTAATTGATCTTTTTCACTTTGGCTTGACGTGTTCTGACGATTAAGCTGAAACCCGTAAGATACTGTGAATGATGTGTGAGATATAAGCAACGTCAACAACAACGATTCATAAAATGATGGTAATGCTCCCCGAACTCTTGAATCTCTTCCGAAGCACAGGGGGATGCGGGGTATGATCAGACATGTCAACAAAGAGCACCCAACAATCTTTTCCTATCAATCCATGGTACTCTCCACACCCCGCATTCCCTATCCAGCAGACTATACTCTAGATAGAGCTTCTAGCAGTTCAATGTTCACAACAACTGTCTCGCGGGTCATTCGTGCCATCCCTTTCGAAGATTATTCACCGTTCAACACCGCCACACCTGATGACAACGGTTCCCATTTTGCGGGCTCCTTCATCCGCCACCACCAAACACCCATGCCCCAACTCCAGTTATTACTGCAAGAGAACGCTCCTTAGCAGTCACTTTTGTTCCAAATCCCTATGGCCAGTATTCCGCAGACACTCATCCGACCCGCCCGTCTGTGTTTATTCAACCTATCCGCAAGCCACGAACTCTCAGTATCAACGTTATTGTTGCAACCACGATGAGAAGTTTATCGTTTTATGTTGCAATGTGAAGATGTCGCTCCAAGGATGGTGCACCTAAATATATTTTATACAAACAAGTAACATAAGCTAAGTACATGACCGTAGTTAATATAGAAATGAAACCACACAGAAAAATAAACTTTAATATCAAAAGAAATATTAACTATAAAGAGAGTATAATAGTTTTTTTTTTCAATTCAGATCAATAAAGGGACAACTTGCAGCAAAGAGAAAAGGTTGGCTTTTGTACCATCTAGTTACCAATTACTCTTTGTTCAAAATAAAGCTTACTAAATGGTGGAACCTAATTGATAGGAATCTGTTATGGAGGCAGATTCCGATGGTGGAGAGAGGCCTTGGGATTTGGTGCATTTATTCCCAGAGGACAGCTCCCACGACCGAGAAGGCCTAGACGGCATTGGCCTTCATATTACCCAATTTTATTTCAGGAATTTTATCTTAATTATTGTAACTGGGGTTATTTACGATTTTTCCATTGGGAGGGTTTTAATATCCAACCTTGACTATTGCATTGGCTATCAATAGAATCAATCATCACACCCCTTCTGTAACACACATAAGGATCCACTCGAGATCAATTCTCACAACCAATACTTGCAAGATCATCAACTAGATGACCAGATCAAGCGGATGTGACCAACACCATTTTTATAATTTTTTGTAGTTTGTTAAACTGCATTTTTATTTTTTTTAAAGTGCAACGATGGGCCGATTACGACTTTCCATCACCCTTAACCTAGGAATATGATGTTACAAATCGGATAATAAATTCAATTTCCATGCACCATCTAGTTAAGAATTCCTATCCCTATTAAAAATAAAGCTTCATAAATGGTGTAACCTAACTGATGTGATCAATAGTGCCATTCAGAGCATGTACATCAGGACCTGCTCAAAGATGACCCTCGCCACCAAGGTTTATGCGATCACGTTTTCCAATATATTTTATCTATATTCTTCGAGCTAAATTTTATTTATTTCCCAAGCGCGATTATTGGATGATTACGACTGTTCACCGTGCTTTCCTATGAGTAAGATATTATAAATTTGATATTTCCTAGTTTACAGGGGATGAAGGGTTTTGATACATTTTCAAAACCACTAGTCTATCTCTCAGTATAAAGTTGAACCCACAATTCTCATGATGGATGTGTCAAAGTATGGATCCCCTCCACAACCGCCTCTCACCTGCTTCTTCATTGGTACCTTACCCAAGAATCCCAATTGCTTCCTTCTGGCAAAAATTCCTCTGCATCTTCCCGTCCAGACGTCAAGCTTCTAACTACAACAACTCCAATTGTTGAACTCCTCCACCAACGCTTGTTGCCATAGTTTCCGTTGTGTGGTCGTCCCTCACACATGTCCCACTACAGATCTCCAGCTACACCTTCATCTACCCCTGGTCTTCAGATCTCACAATCTTACAACATTATCCACTCACAACAACCACTACTACCTTCATGCAGCTCAACAACCACATCAAGTTACTCATCATCCACACCAGTCTTCGTTTACCGCTCCTACTAAAGCATTCCCCATCCTAGCCGTCAAACTCTCTTCCCCAGAAACCCTCCATTCGACCCACAAAATTCTGAAACCTTCCAAAGCGAACTGACCAAATCATTTTTGCAACGGGTCAATTTGCTTAGTGAGTTTTTATTGTAATATTCTGGTTCACCATTGTAAAGAATTGTCCTACTTTGGTCTCATCATACTTCATAATTTTTGCTTCAAAAGGATCTCAGGTTGTGAGATCACAACTCACTGCATTCACCCTAGAAGTTTCATATCGTCTCTGATGATGGACTAATCCTCAAGAACTCTCCCCAATTTTGGGTTCGTCCTTGAACCTAGCCCATGCCTGGCTTTGGGAAGTTGATGAGTACGATTTATATAGGATTTTTTTCGGACTCATCCGGGCTATTTTCATGCGCACTACACTTTTGATCTGTTATCGTTCATATTCAGCTTGATCCATATTTGTACTCAAAGTGCACTTTCTAGGCCGATTGGAGTGTGCAATGGCGCATCTTGTTGTTGGGGGTAAGCATATGGTGCTCCCCGTTTATTTTTTTGTGTGTTTTTACCCATTTCTTGCGTGTGTTGGAGGTGTGCTCCAGGCTCGATGTTTGGTTGTGCAGGTGGGCAGATCGCCCTTACTGCAAAAGTATTTTTTGTGGACATCGCACAGTCGTGCGTTTTTCTTGACGCCTGATCGCTTCAACCGTGTGATGTCCACGGGCTCCCCGAATTGGTGATCTGCCCGGGCTGTGAGATTTGCTCTCACACGGGTTGTTTTCCCGTGCGTGACCAAATCGCACGACCGCATCCTTTTGTCTAAAAAATTTATAATTGTTGCCCAAGCGTTTTTCTTCGCGCACGATTGGATTCAACCGTGCGCGAAGAAAATCGCACGATCTTTGTTTTGCCTGGATTTTCAGTGTTCTGTCCAGCTTCGTGTGTTTTGTTCGCGCACGGGGTGGTTTGCCCGTGCGTGAGCAAAATCACACGGTCTGCTTCTTCTTCTACGATGGATCATCCTGCGTTGTAAATAACGCAAGATCCGCGCATGGTCGTGCATTCGACCGTGTGTACCTTAAATTCTGACTGTCTACTATATAAGTTGCATGAGTCGCCCTAATCAGGGTCACACAAGTTTTTGCACTGTAAGGTTCCGGTGTCGCGCCATTTTGCCCCTCCATCGCCCCCACCATCGGGAGGAGCTCCGGCATATTTCTTCTTTTCAATCTAAAGCTAGGGCTTCCTCTCCGGCCTACACCATCATCGCTCAACTCAAAGCTTCGTTTCGAGGTAGCTTTCACTGCATCCATGGAGTTCTCTTGCTAGGGACGTTACCAGAGGCAATTAGCGGAGAAGACGGGTCAACTGGAAGGAAGTGGCAGCCCTTCTCTACCCCGGACGACAGTCTTGGACCAAGCGCGGACAAGGATTGACAACCCTTCGATTCCGGCCGAGAATCTTTGATGAATTTCCACTCTTCGGTTGTATTTCTCGCATTCCTCCTAGTTGTAGTGTTTTCTATTTCATTCCAGTGTTGTATGGATGATGCTCACAAAATCCTAATTTGCTATTTCTATAAATTCATGTCTATGTAGATTTTATTGTGGTGTTTGTGATTTGTGGAGCGCTCACACTTCATCCTCCATCCCACTGCCATGTTGAGTTGCCGCACTAGCAATTGCTAGTGGCGTGCGTTGCGAATAGCTGCTTTCGACCCTCATCCGCCATTGCAAAGCACTCCATAAGCTTGGCTACTCGGGCCTCCGCCCTTGCGAAGTGCTGAATGCGACCCACATTAGTAATTTTAGTTGTTTAATTTCTGTTTACAAAACCCCAACCAAGCCCTGTTGTTTCACGCTACCCTGTACAATTAGTTCTCTGAGCACACAAATCACGCACCCACTCTGCGTTCCTCAAGAGATCGATACTTGGGGAAAACTCTCCATTTTATATTACTTGAGCGACCGGTGCACTTGTCGAACGCGCATCAGAAGTCAACTCTAAATACTAATTATAAGGCCCAAATTAATATTGAGTGAATTATTGTTTGCTTTGATCTAATAAGGCCTCACAATTTTCCTCTCAAAAGGTGGGTCACAAGGTGACTACATAACCACTAAGTTTCATTTTATTCGCATTGTATTGGTATTTTCATATATGTTACGGGCCACCTGTAATATTGCTAGAAACTCGTCAGAAAGATGGTCAGATGTAACGTGGTTGGCGAAGATGTCGATATATAAGGGGAATCATCCGAAGGGAACCAAGCTCAACTGATGGAATGCGAAGAGGGGGCAGACTCAACTTCACGATACCCTAGAGTGGGAATGGGTTAGGAGAGGTAAATGAAGAGAAGGGAAGGTGAGAACTAAGGAATTACTTCTTGCTTACTTCATTTAAGACCTTAGGTTCTTTAATTAGAACAACATAAGCATAATATATCTAAACAATGAGACATATAAAAAGAACTTATGCTAGACTCTATACATGTAACATGATAATTAAAGATATAATGGATGATCGAGATGGTCGGGTGTGATACATGGTTGTCGATTAGATACAACGAGCCCAACTAGGTACGGTGGTTGGCCGCCTGGTATTGGTATAAGTTGTTTGTCGTTTGCTAGGTCGTGTGCTTTAGAGTCTTTGAACTAGTCCATATATTTCGTCAATTGCAACAACAGTTGCTCACAATTGGCAGTGAAGTTGCTCTTTTGTGCAGAGAGCCGTGAGTTTGTTGGGAGCAGAGAGAGGATAATTGTTGTTTGTCAGTAGACTTGAGTATGAGAGTGCGGGACAACCACCTGGTGTGTGGAAGAAAACATCTAGTCGCAATGTCATCAGCACTGCGGATTGCCTCCGGAAGAGGCGGCACCTCATAAGCCATTTGTGGATTACGGATTTCAGCCCATTTTTAAAAGTTAATGAATTCCATATCAATTAATTGATGGATCAAATAATTAAACCATTAATTCATTAAAGCAGTAAGTTGGCTGCTCGAAAGGTGAGGGCACCGGGCTTGATCCTGCAAAAAGGTGAGACCATGCTTAATTGACAAGTTGCAGCCTTGCTTATGATGGTATCTAACTGGATGAAGATAGAGGGTCTATGCAGCAATAATGAGGGTTTTGTAGCACATAGATTGGAAGGATTGTGGTCGGTGTTAGCTACATTTGCAGTACATGGCAGTAGAGTCTAGAATAGAGGAGTAGGGCGTCTCCTATAGTCGGACTGGTGGCGGATGTGCTAGAGGAGTTGGACACTCTGGGACACTAGCAACACAGCTTCACTTAGCATGCGGAGGGCACCAGGAACATTACGTGCTCTGATACCATGTTGTTCGAAATAGAATAGGTTGATTATCATTAGGAAGAGTCATCCCCTCTATAATCTATATAAGGAGGTAGATATAACAAGAAACAAAAGAAAAGAAATATATATAATATGTTTCACTACTACATATTCTAACAGGGACGGAGATCGATTATACCAAGGGTACAAGCAATCGATCAAGGAGGGCTAAGGTAAGGAGGACATATGGAGGCTATGATATCAATATGCAGGCCTCCCGTAAAATCATCGAAAACTCGTTAGAGAGGTGGCCGGAGGTAGTGAGGGTGCCACAGATGTCAAAGATACAAGGGGAATCATCCGAAGGGAACTGAGCTCAACCGATGAGATGCGACCAGAGAGTCGGGCTCAACCTCATGATGCCCTAGAGTGGGAATCAGTTAGGAAAGGGATAAGAAGAAAGAAGGAGAGAACCACTCAACCTCATAATGCCCTAGAGTGGGAATCAGTTAGGAGAGGGATAAGAAGAGAGGAGAGAACCAGGGAATTATTTCTTGCTTACTTCATTTATGACCACAAGGTTTTTTAAATAGAACTACAAAAGGAGATAAGTGTATTAATTCCAAACACTTGGACATGTATAAAAAGAACCTATGTTAGACTCGCTACAAGATAAAACAAAATAATTAATGATAGGATGATCAGGATGGCTGGGCCTTTCATAGTGACATGTTTGCATCATTCCTTTCATCTGATGTGAAAAATTGGCTTATTGAGTACTTATTGCCGCGGCTCTTTTAAACGTGTGCGATTAATACAAGTTATTTGTAAAAATTGTTGTTATTTACGCAAGATTTAAAATGTTGCTATCTAATTAAACGTGCCATGTATATTTGCATGTTGACTCGTATAGCTACCCCGTGTCATGTTAGGGCCTTGTTATATTGCTCTTTATTTACACGGTGGTCATTTTTGTGATTCAAACTTAGAGCCCACAGAAAATATTAAAGACAGCTTAACCATTGCTCCATAGTAAACATGAAAACCGGTATTTCCTACTCATTATAAGACAAAAGTAACACAATGCAATGATATTGTATTTATAATTTTTACCATAACTTATAACATTAAAGCCATCAAACCGATATTTCCTAGTCATAAATCATTATAAAACAGAAATAACACAGCAATTTTATTATGTTTATAATTTTTGCAGTAACTTTTAACATTATATCCTTACTCCACAAGTCCACATGCCATTCACATCGCTTAAAAAAATAAAATACTATAACTTTGAAAATTGAAGGGGCAAAATTATACTAACCTGACCAACTAAAAGTCTTGCATGCAAGACATTTGGATCAGTAGAAGGATCTTTATTCGAATCTTTCAGCATAATCTCAAGAACTCTATAAAAATCAAGATGGATTTGTGATCAACTGAGTTCACTATAGACAAATAAATTTCCATAACATGCATAGTACAAGATATATTTGCAGCAGTCTACAAAAGGAACAAACATACTGACAGTTCATTACAAACATAGAAAATAGGATGAATTCACTCTTCTAATGAAAAATGAAATGTACAATGACAGCGAAGCAAACTTGTTACTCCATATTTATTAACTAAAAAGACATGTGTTTATTCAAAATAACATGTGATTTAGTAATCTTCAAAAAAAAATGTAAACATCTATTTGTTTTCTTTTCTTTTGGGTTATATTTCTGTTTATTTGTTTGTATTTTCCTTTTATCCTATATATGATGCATAGCGTAGATATGGACACTCTTGTAGAAATAGACAATAACGAAGTGGGTCGAATGGTTGCCCTAGGCCGAATATTGTTCCAACACATTGTAGCATTAAGCTTTGCATATGACACCATTCAAGCTAGCATTCCGTCATCTTTATCGTCCCGTGTCCTACACATCACAGTCTTCGCGAGTAGACAGCGTCCATCAAGAACTTCTTCAACATGACATCATCTAGTACATGGCACGGGGCCACCTTCTCCTGGCGCGGAACCGTATGAAGAAGTCTTAGGATGAGCATCAAATAGACTTGCAATACCAAGAGGAGAGTGGATTTGTGAGGCTACGACCTCATAGACAGTTGTACGCTTCTCAAATAGTGGCCAACAAACTATCTCCGCAATTTTTGGACCTTATAAGATCATTGAGCCCATCAAACAAGTTGTCTATGAATTGGACCTCCTGGCAAAAGAAAAAACCACTCCATACATGTTACGCAGGCACATTTACTCAAGTAGACCTCCCTCATCATAATTTATGGAACGGACATATGGAAGCCATCATGGTCGCAGACACATTCACTCAAGTGGACCCCCTCAACATAATTTATGGAGCGAGCATATGGAAGCCGTCATGATCGACCTTCTTATAATTAATTTGCATGAATTAATTAATTGATATTTATTAATTCATACTAATTAATATCAATCAATTAAGTTAATTATTTTATATTTCCTTGTTAGGTTGCCTTTTGTATTTCTGTCTAAAGATTTTTTTTAGGGTTGTTATCTAATTTCGTCTCTTTTCTTACTCCTTCATTCTCGCTCACCCCCGCAGGCCCTTCCCCTTGCCGGATTCTTCCTGGAATTTATCTGTGATCCTAACAATTGGTCTGACCTGTCATGTCGTCCGCTGGAAATCCGTCGGTCGTGGAATCTGCTCACGCTCCTGTTAGCAAAATCACATCACGCGCCCGTCCGCAATCTGCATTGCGGGTTCACCTATTCGCGGTATCGACCCTGCAGCACGCCATCCAGCATGCCCCGTCTGCCTCACGCTCCGCATCGCGGCGTTCGTACAGATCACGTCAACCGTCGACCTCCCGCCAGCCGACTACTCCGCCTCGCCGCTTACCGCAACGGCTTTTAACCCCCGATCGATTGATTCGACGTTGTTGTCCCCCGATCGATCGGGCCTGTTTCCGCTTCCGTTGTCCTGTTCCGCCGCTACGCGCGGTTCGCCCAACCACCTGCAACATTCCTCATGCATGTGTCGTCCACTGCACCGATCGTACTTCCAGACAATGTCGTCCATTGCGCCGATCGGACTTCTAGACAATGTCGTCCACTGCTCAGCATAGTTCCCCCGTCCGCCGCATGCACCCTATTTTCGGCCGTCAGCAATTCCTGCTCCTGGACAACCGGAGCTCCGACGTTCTGTCGTAGACAGTCCACGACACACTGCTTCCACCGACCTTCACCAGATCCGGCCGCGCCTGGACCTGATCCGACAGTTTTGCACCATCCCGCCGTATACAGTCCTCTACTAGGGCCCACCTCAGCCAGCCCCGCCTTTACCGGCAGCCGTCCGACGACTCCAGTACCATGATCGCCACCCAACTGGCCACTCCCGAGGCGCTATTCTTGCCATTGTCGGGCATCAGCCCTCGGATGGATTTTTCTGCCCTCGTTGCACAAATCCAAGACACATGCGCCTCCCTCCACGCCAAAGTCGATCATCTCCTCGTGTACCACAGAGGGAATTCTACACCCCCCCCCCCCCCCCCCCCCGAGGTTTCTTTCCCTAAGCGGTATCCTCCACGGCTTCCCTCGGCACCATGAGAGAGTTTCTCTGCCATGTCGCCACCAACATTGCTCGACAGCACCAACCCGTCTCTCTGCTCTGCAGCTGATCCTCCCGTCAAAAGCGCATCGGTCACGGTTGTACCACATCTCTCCACGGATGTAGTCCCTCCACCGCTTTCGCCACCTATCTGGTCACCCGCTCCACCACCTCCAGTAAGTCTGTTGCCTCCTCTACCCGCTCTTACTCCACCGCCTCCTCTCCCGACTCGTGCTTCGTCGGCCCCTGCCCTGCCGCTTCCACTGGCCGCATCGCCGTCTCTTCTGCCGCCCCGTGCTCCACTGACCCCAACAGATCTGTTTCTACTGCCGGTCGTCGCGTCTCCGACATCCTTGTGGCTGCTGCTCACCACCGCTTCGTCGACCTTGCAGAAGCCACTACTTCCGCCTCTCGTCGTCCGGAGGCGCACAACCACTCGCCAACCCTCTGCCACTGCTACACGCTTCCAGGCCTTGTTCTGGCGGGAGGTCAAGGTACCAGATGATCCTCCCGTCAAACTTGCACCGGCCCTGTCGTTCCTCTGCGTCCTCTCGATGATAAAGCCCTTACGGGGACGGTGCAGAGGACTTCCCGCTGCTCACCGCACGCCATCAAAATTCTTCAGGATCCCGACAAGGGCTGGGGCTTCAACCATGAGGACAAGGTCGATTTCCAAGGGCGGTATAGTGTTACGTGGGCACATTCAATAAAGTGAACCCCCTCATCATAATTTATGGAGCGCGCATATGGAAGCCGTCATGGTTGCAGACATATTCACTCAAGTGGACCCTCATCATAATTTATGGAGCGCGCATATGGAAGTCGTCATAATCGACCTTCTTATCAAGGTTTTAAAAACCGGACCGGACCGGCCGGTTCGACCGGTCGGACCGCCGACCGGCCACCCGGGCGGTCCGGTTAGGTCTCTAAAACCAGCCCCACTCAGAATCGGGTAAAACCCAGAAAACCGGCCGGTTGAACCGCCCAACAGTAAACCGGGCCGGTTTTCCAAAGACCGGGCGGGCCATGGAGCCCAAAATTTAATACCGAAAATGAGGGGGGCGGCATGTTTTGAACTCATACCAATTTGAAATCAAGCAAGGAAGCAAGCCACTCAGTCATTTGGTCATCGATGAATGCTTTCAAAATATATTATAAACATATAAATTAATACATATTTATAAAAAATAATCTATATAATAAAAACACATGCATATAAATGTATAATTGACAGCCAAACCAGACGTGTGACAGTCATATTTATCAAATATTATCTAATTATTTATTATTTAATTAGTACATCACGTTCATGGCCGGCGAACCTCGCGCGTATTTTTGGAAAGTTCCCTTATTCCGATATATATTATATATAACGGTTCAACCCCGGTTAAACCGGTTGGACCGGTTCAATCTTGAACCTCTCCCTCCGCCGGTTCGATGTCCGGTCCGGTTTTCAAAACCTTGCTTCTTATAATTAATTTGTACAAATTAATTAATTGATATTTATTAATTCATACTAATTGATAGCAATAAATTAAGTTAATTATTTTGTATTTTCTTGTTGGGTTGCCTTTTGTATTTTCTTGTTTGGGTGCTTTTTGTATTTCCTTTTTTGGTTGTCCTCCCTCATCTATATAAGGAGAAGAGGTTTATGTGTGACGGCATCTTGGAATGTATGAGGGTTTTTTAGGGTTGCTCTCTAATTTCGTCTCTTTTCTTACTCCTTCCTTGTCGCTCACCCTCGTCGGCCCTTCCCCTTGCCGGATTCTTCCTAGAATTTATCTGTGATCCTAACAATACGCCTGAGCATAGCATTTAGCCACCAAGTAGGCTTTTAGCCGATCAAGAGAGTCATTTGCATTCACTTTTACAGAGAATATCCACTTGCAAACAACATGTTTTCCTGAGGGCAAGGGAACTAAGTCACATGTTTGATTTCGTTGCAGGACATACAAGTCATCTTGCAAAGCAGCAACCCAATTAGGATGAGCTTGTGCATCAGCACTGGTGGAAGTTATGTTGTATTGATCAAGTGTAGAGATTAATGAAATATAAGAAGCAAATAAACCATGATAAGAAGTGATAAACATAGGTTTGTTCCCGCAAGCACGACTTCCCTTACGCACAACAATGGTTGAATCTATGTCAAAAGGCAGAGCATCTTCGTATGCACAAGTAACTTCTTCCCCAGGAAAAGTCATAGGACTATCGTGGGAAGAGGTGGGCTGAGATGGGTTCATGGATGTCCTATTAGAGGGGAGACAAGAGTAAACTTGTCCCCGGAGAGAATTTTGAATGTCCTCTAGGGAAAGCAATGCGAGTTCAGGATGTGGTACAAGAATAAAATCAAGAGAAGAGTCAGGATATTTGGAGCTATGAGTGCTATGAATATAGCAGTCGAATTTGATAAAGACAACATCAACAGAGATGATGTATTTTTCAGGTCATAAGAATAACATCGGTAACCTTCAATAGTGCGTGAATATACAAGGAATACGCATTTTAAGGAGCGAGGGCGAAGTTTGGAAACGGAGGGGCGAGTATTTCTAACATAGCAAACACACCCAAATACGCGTAAAGGTAGGGAGTGGCTAAAGTGAGTAGGGAATAGAGTATAGTATGGTGTCTACCCCTAAAATATATGAGAGAAAATTAAATCTGAGGTTGTAAGAACATCACCCCATAAGTGTTTTACAACGTGCCTATGATGAAGAATGTCTACGATGAGAAATCATCAATAAAAGTAAAATAATATTTATGTCATAGTAAAGTTGGGATAGGGTACGATCCTCAAACATCAAAATAAAGTAAATTAAACGAAGCAACATCACGAGTATCAATATGAAGAACATAACTAACTCTATTACGTTTAGCCAAATAACAAGACTCATAATTGAGATGAGAAACATTTTTCAACTCCGGTTGACGATGCAGAACAAATATAGACGGGAGACCATGACGATAATGGAGATCCAAAACCTTGGTGGAAGTAACACAACAAGGGGCAAGATTTCATTCAGAACATACACTCCACCATTCAGCTTTCTTCTATCAATAATACAGCTTGATAGTGGCGGAACTAGGATTTTTGCGCAGCCCATGCACAATAAATTTAGATTAATAATTTTTGAAATCACCTTCTCGCTGAAACTTGAAAAAAAATGAAAAGCTTATAAGAATGGATAGTAGAGGCTTGGATCAAACAAGAGTGTACATAAATTCAGCAATATTAATTAATTGAGAATCAATGTTCAACATGACTATAAGAGAAACTAATCAAATAAAAAACAAAAGAATTTTTTTAGTACAGAACGGAGAAACATGCACCGGCAGAAAGCAATAATAACCCCCAAACAAATCATGAAATCAATTAGAATAGCATAAAAAATAAATCAAATAAATAACCAAAAGAAACTAGGGTTTATACGATGATGGAACCCAATGAAAATAGGAAAATTTTAAAATTGCACTTCTTGTACTTTTTAAAAGTCGTAGAGGAGACATGGAACAGGATGACCGAAGATGGAACCAGAAAAGATAGCCAGAAACTATGCTTGCTCCTATGTCAAAGCTCGAATGCCTTGGAAGGACGAAGTAGGAGGCCAGCCATGGACGGGGACCGGAGTTTGGAGAAGCTAGAGCAACAAAGACCGTCGGGGAATGATCCAGGGCAATTCCAATTGTTGGAGGGGGAGGCTAGTCGAGACTTCGATTATTTTCACAATATTGGATGAGCAAAAAGTTGAAACTGGGACAAAAGACAAGTTAAAGCTTGCCACAGTAGTAGCGGAATTCTGCAAGGAAGGCTGATGAAACTGTATAATGAGACAAAGCAAGGCTTTTCCTAACATGGACTGGAAGATTAGATTGAGACAAAAGACAAGGTAAAATTATGCCACAATAGTAGTCTAGCTATAAGGTTTAAATTTCCAAATCTGACTTGGGCACGTGCCTAGGTGTGCCTCAATGTAGTTTCGCTCCTGCGACTCGTCAACTGTTCCTGAAATACATAGCGAAAAGACATAAATGTAGCAGTGCAATTTAAATCACAAGTGATTTTATTAATGGGTAGTGTGAGAAACGTTAGCAACAGATTACAGAGTCACGTCAGGAGTCACAACAACCAAACCCGACAATGGGTACAATGATCCATCTATGACTGTAAACGAAGATTCACTATAAGGTTTGTGCGAATGTAAGATCCCTGAAGTACTAGTAATATGATCCGAATTCCAAGAATCTACCAGCCAACAAACAGAGCGTTGAGAAGTACATACTGGTTGAACAATCCGGGCAATGACAGCATTGTGGGTCGGAATCTCAATTTGAGGGCTTGATGGAGACAATACTACTCTTTGGATATTTAAATAGTCCTCTGGGTCCTAGATTCAGAAGCAGAGTGTGAATATGGAGGGGGGAGCTTGGTTGCCCATTCAGGCTTTCCATGCACAACCAAACAACTGTCTTTGGTATGGCCCCGACGACCGCAATTAGTGCAATGTCATGGGTTGTTGCCATGAGTAAGACCTGAGTGACAACCTCGATCACTCCCTCTCCCACCACAAAAATCAAGTGCCAATGGATCACTAAAGGCAACATGTAATGCATAAATAGTATGTCGAGAAGAGGCTACCGCCTTGGTCAAACAATGGTACACACTAGCATTCTGCATAATAGAAGGTATGACAATCATTTCAATCTTTGCTGTAGAAAAAATTTAATCAAGGCCATTTAGTAGCCAAATAAGTACGAGGTGATCCCGTTGAGCCTGGTGCTCCTCTCTCATGGTAGGGATCTCCCATAGATCCAAAATCTTCCAAAGATTCAAGATATCATCTGCAAGAACCTTCCATTTGGCAAAGTATTCGGAGCACCCTGTTTTGCATCAGACATCTTAGGAAGAGTACCCCAAGACAAGTGAAATTGTTCGCCTGAGAGAACATCATATGTAAAGTATCTCATAACTCCTTAGAACTATTGCAGTTCTTATACATTTGTTGAACGGAGGGATCCATAGAACTCAGTAGAGGTGCAAAGATACGACAATCATCATTATACCAATCCTCACATGCTTGAATCCCAACAATATCAATTAGGAGCCTGATAAGAATGGTGGTGGTAAGTTTGGCATTAAGAGGGAATGTACTGTTGTACTCCCCATGCGGTATGGTTGTTAATGTAGTAGACGTGGATGGGGATTCATTGGCGTTCTTCGTCATGATCCAAAAGGGAGAGTGAACAAATTATGCCCTATGGTTAAGGTAATAAAACACTTAGGCTCCGTTTGGGGGGACTTATTTTCACCAGTCAAGCGGTTACGACCGCATGAACCAGACCTTAATTAAGGTCCGATTCATGCGGTCGTAATCGCTTGCCGGTGAAAATAAGTCCCCCCAAACAGAGCCTTAGTCTTGTAGAGGCATTCCAATGGGAGGCCGGCAATCATGGCATGGATGGTCCACGGAATAAGTAACAATCACCCCGCCGAGCACAATACCAGTCTAAGAAAATAATGGATCGACGAAAGAGAAACCTACTTTCGTTGATCAGTGCTATCACCAGTCAAAAGAGGGGGACTCAAGTTTTAGGTGACCTCTACCTTCAAGGACAAGTCATGTGGATCTAGATCAGGCCAAAGGAGGGGGTCAGATTAGATTGACGATGAGCAAATGTAGATCGACAAGCGGGATCACGCAGAGGTATCCGTCGTCAGAGTGAACACTGCATCGTCGAAATGAAGTTGAAGCGGGACCAGGCGTCATTGAAACGAAGCGGAATCGTAATCATCGTCGAGGATGAAGCAGGATCGGGAGATACAAAGGGATGGACCGCCACGTTTCTTCTTCTTTCTAACTGTGCTCTGATACATGTTAACTGTTATGCCGCCGCATCCGCTACAATTTCAAGGACAAACGTACACTCGACGACCGAAAGAACGGAGGCCAAACAACGGGGCTGAACCATCCGGTTCAGCCCCCAACTTATGAAGACGCCAAGGGGGGACTGAACCGACCCGGTTCAGTCCCCAAGTGGGGGGGGGGGGGCGGCCGGCCCCCTTGAGCCCCAGGTATTAATAAACCCGGGGCTCTATTTCGATGGGATGGACTATTATTTTCAAGGTATTTCCTCTCCCTCTCTCCCTAACCCTAATTCCCCTCCTTTCCCTCTCTAAATCTCCCCCTAGATCTCTCTTCTACTTGCAAAGTCTTATCATTTGGCATCAGAGCAACATCCTGCGACGATGGTGACTCGCTCAGAAGCCGAAACCGCGCGGCTTGCATCCCTCGAGGAGAACTATGTAGGGTTGTCGGACACGATGACGGCGCTCGAAGAACAAGTGAAATCCTCCCAAAAAACCCTAGAGGATCGCTTGGATGCGCGCATGGAGGAGATCAAAACCCTACTTGCACAAAATCTGAAAGGAAAAAATTCCGCGGTGGAAGGATCAGAAGCGGAGGCATCCTACCATCCTCTTGTGCAGAATGGCACTGGAATCGGAAGCGGAGGGCAGCAGGGGGCCGGATCGGGGCCTACAGGAGGCGGCTTCTCCGTTGCGGGATCTGCGGAAGCCGATCCTACGCGGATCGACGTGTACGCCTACCGCGCGGCGGGATCGACCCAGGAGGGATACGGGGGCCATGGAGGGAACGTCGGGGGGTCGACGGAGGCCGGCTACCGCCGCCCAGGCGGCTGGAGGCCGCCGGAAGGCCTGGCGGCTCCGTGCGGACCGTTCGGCGCCCAGCCCGCCTGGAACGGACCCGGAACTCAGGCTGGCCCCTCTTGGCGGGGTCCGGGGCAAGGAGTGGCCCCTTTTCGACCAACTGGAGCGAATGCGGTCCCAATCGGAGGAGTGGCGGGCATCCTACCGACACCTCCGCTCTACGGAGGACCGGCGGACTACGGAAATGGCAACCCATGGGGTGGAGGGCAACAAGGAGGCTACGACATGGACCGGGGGCGGCCCTGGCCCGCAGCGGCCCCGGCGCAACCTTACCAACCAGTACATGCAGAACCCCGGCCATACATGCAGCCCAAATTGACACGTATGAACTTCCCTAAGTTCAAGGGCGGCGACGCCTCAGAGTGGATCCAGAAGGCGGAGCTTTTCTTCAAGTACCAAGAGATTCCGGAGGGGCAGTGGGTCCAGTTGGCGTCTTTCCATTTGGAGGAGGACGCCTTCCAGTGGACCAAGTGGTTTCTGAGGGGACGCAATTACGCACCGTGGGAGGAGTTTGTGGAGTCCTTCTCGGCTCGTTTCGGGCCTTTAGAGTATGAAGATGTGGAGGCTATGTTACAGAAGCTGCGGCAGAAAGGATCAGTCACAGAATACCGGACAGAATTCGAACGGTTGGCCAATCGGGTCAATTGGGAAGAGAGGACAATGCTGAGTTGTTTTGTATCCGGACTGAAGGACCATTTGAGAGACGAGGTCCACGCGTACATGCCACGCAGTCTGAGTCATGCCATCAGCCTAGCCAGGATACAGGAGGAGCGGTACAACCGGCAGAAGACCCGGACAACAGGACGGGCACCAACAGTGACAGACGTAACCAGGAAGGAACCACCGGCCGGGGGCCGTCCCACTGTGACGAAGTTGACGTGGCAGGAGCTGCAGGCCAGAAAGGACAAGGGGTTGTGCTTCAAGTGTGATGAGAAATTCGTTCCGGGGCATCGGTGTCAGAAGGTCCAAGTCTTCATGCTGCGGAACGAGGACGGCGAAAAAGACACTACGGGTGACTCAGTTGAGGATGATCTGGATCTTACGGAGTTTGGAATATCTCTTCAGGCGATGGCAGGGTGCACAGCTCCCCTCACTCTACGGATCGCAGGGGAAATTGGCCAGGAGCGGGTTACTATACTAGTCGATAGTGGGAGCACCCACAATTTCATTGACCCCGAGGTGGCTCTCAAGACAGGGATTCCTATTGATCGAGGGGCCGCATTCCAGGTCATGGTGGCGGATGGGAGCAAGTTGCGATGCGAAGGGGTCCTGAAAGGGGCCGAGCTGCGGATGCCGGGGTACATCTGCCACACCGACGTCTACCTTCTCCCCATTCGAGGCTCGGATATGGTCTTGGGAGTGCAGTGGCTTCGGCAGTTACGGCGGGTGACCACAGATTGGGACAGGATGACGTTGGAGTTTACTCAGCAGGGCAAGGACCACTGTTTGCAAGGCATCAGGACATCTCCACTCAAGGAGATCTCACTCAGGGGTTTGCAGAGACAGGAGGAGCAAGGCGGGACAATAGCCATGATTCTGGGGGTGGCACCCGTGGGATCAGAGGCTAGCGCGGAGCCCGAGCAGATACAAGCACTTTTGGGACAGTACGATGATGTTTTCCAGGAGCCACGCTCCCTTCCACCGTCCCGCTTCCGGGACCATCAGATCCAGCTGAAGGTTGGGACGGATCCCACCAACATCCGGCCTTACCGCTACCCCCATATTCAAAAGATCGAGATAGAGCGCAGCGTACGCGAGATGCTGACGTCCGGTATTATACGTCCCAGTACTAGTGCTTTCTCTTCCCCGATCATACTGGTGAAGAAGAAAGACGGTTCGTGGAGATTTTGCGTGGATTACCGGGGGCTCAACAGTTCCACCATCAAGGACAAATTTCCCATTCCCATGATCGAGGAGTTGCTGGATGAGTTACACGGGGCGCACTTATTCACCAAATTGGATCTCCGGTCCGGTTACCATCAGATTCGCATGAAGGAGCACGACATCCACAAGACGGCCTTCCGTACCCACGATGGTCACTATGAGTTCTTGGTGATGCCATTTGGGTTGGCCAACGCACCCTCGACCTTCCAGGCAGTCATGAATGAAATATTCCGCCCTCTTCTTCGAAGGTATGTGCTAGTTTTCTTTGACGATATACTTATCTACAGCAGGAGTTGGGAGGATCACTTGGAGCACGTCCGCACCGTCCTCACCATATTGCGAGATCACAAGCTGTACGCCAAGCGGTCCAAGTGCTCATTTGGACAGCCGGAGGTTGAGTACTTGGGACACCTGGTGTCCGCACACGGGGTACAAGCTGACCCAAAGAAGATCGCGAGCATGGTAGATTGGCCACCTCCCACGACGGTCCGGGCTTTGAGGGGTTTCCTCGGGCTGACAGGGTACTATCGGCGGTTCGTGAAGGATTATGGCAAGATAGCCCGCCCCCTCACTCATCTGTTGCAGAAAGACGCTTTTCACTGGAGTTCAGAGGCAGAGATCGCCTTTCAGTCTCTGAAGGCGGCTATGACTACTACCCCGGTTCTGGCGCTTCCAGATTTCTCCAAGACATTCGTAGTGGAGGCCGATGCGTCGGGGGTCGGTATTGGAGTTGTGTTGATACAGGAGGGCCGACCCTTGGCCTACTTCAGCAAGGCATTGGCACCCCGGACACTGGGCCTTTCGACGTACGAGAAGGAGATGTTAGACATCCTGCATGCGGTCGCCATGTGGCGGTCTTATCTCTTGGGACGACACTTCCAGATCCGTACAGATCACCAGAGCCTGAAACATTTTCTGGAGCAGAGATTAGCCTCACCGTTGCAGCAGAAGTGGCTGACAAGGTTGCTGGGATACGATTATGAGATTGTGTATAAGCAGGGGAAGGAAAATGTGGTGGCTGATGCACTCTCCCGCCTACCAGAGAGTTCCTTGTCCCATATTTCAGGACCAGTGATTGAGGGCCTGTTTGGCTAAGCTGTGGCGGTGCAGGAAGCAGTGGTGGGAAACAGTGGTGTAGGAATCAGCTGTTTTGCAGTGGTAGAAAAATTTATGAAACTGTTTGGAAAACTGTATTTGCAGTGTTGTGTGAAACAGTGATGCAGAATTAAATAGAGATAGTAATAATTAAACAACCCGTAGAATTTACGAAATTTAAAAAAAATAAACAATTTGCTCGACATTAATTTTATTTAATTATAAAAATAAATATATTAAGATTTACAATTTTTCCGATCTTGTCCGACTCGACGCTACAATTCCTAACGGACGTCAAGACGCACGTATGCTCACTCGATTCACTCAAGACGCACGTATTTTCTTATTCTTTCTTTTTTTAAAAGAAATGTATAAATAAAAAGCTCGCAAGCCGGCTCGCGAGCTCATGAACAAGACAATATGAGTTCGAGCTCGACTCGTAATCGAGCTCGTCGAGCTCAAGCACCATAGGCTCGAGCTTTTTTCGAGCCGGCTCGCGAGCTCATGAACAAGACAATATGAGTTCGAGCTCGACTCGTAATCGAGCTCGACTCGTAATTGAGCTCGACTCGTAATCGAGCTCGACTCGTAATCGAGCTCGACTCGTAATCGAGCTCGTCGAGCTCAAGCACCATAGGCTCGAGCTCGAGCTTTTTTCGAGCCGACTCAACATAACTTGCACCTCGAGTCTCGAGTGACCCGCAATAAATATTATTAAACATTAATTATGTAATTATGAAAGTAACAACTCGGAAACCTAAATTTTTTTCTATAATTATAAATTTATATATATATATAAATTATAAACATTAATATTTAATGTAATTATGTAATTATGTAATTATAAATTTATAAATTATGTAATTATAAATTTATATATATTATATAATATTTATTTTCTATAGACTTAATATTTAATATTTTATTAATTATAAAATATTTTATAATTAATATTTAATATAATATAATATTTAATATAATATCATATTTAATATTTATAATATTTATTTTTTTAAAACAGCGCTGCAGCCCCGAAAAAGGGCTGCAGCGCTGCCCTGCCGCGGGTGCCCACCCGCGGCAGGTAACTGGCGGTGGCAAGGCTGCCACCGCCAGTCCCCTTTTCTTGTTTGGCGGAGCGGCACAGAAATCGGCTGCATGCCGCTGCTGTGCCGCTCCGCCAAACAGACCCTGAGTCACTGGAAGAGATACAGGCAGAAGTTCAGCAGGATCCGGATCTACAAGCCATCATTGCAGCACTGCGACAGGGGGAGCCTACTGAGGCCGGCTACCACCTGCAGGGAGACAGACTTTACCATCAGGGCCGGCTAGTCCTCCCTGCCACGTCGGCCTGGCGGACGGTCATGATGCAAGAGTTTCACGCCTCACCCACCGGCGGACACGCCGGCATCTTGCGAACATTACAGCGGGTCCGGGCGAATGTGTTTTGGAAAGGGCTGCGACGCGATGTTCAACAGTTTATACGTGAATGTGAGATCTGCCAGCGACAGAAGTACGAGACTACCTCTCCTGCCGGGCTGCTGACACCGTTGGAGATTCCCCGTCAGATTTGGGACACTGTCTCTATGGATTTCATTGACGGCCTGCCCAAGTCTCAGGGAAAATCCGTCATCTTGGTCGTGGTTGACAAGTTGTCCAAATACGGACACTTCATCGCTATGAGCCATCCGTACATTGGAGCAACAGTTGCTGATGTTTTTGCCAAGGAGATTGTGAGACTTCACGGAATTCCAAGCGCGGTCATATCAGACAGGGACCCCGTCTTTGTGAGCAATTTCTGGCAGGAGCTGTTTCGACTTCAGGGGACTTCCCTCCGCATGAGCACGACCCATCACCCTCAGACAGACGGGCAGACGGAGGTCCTCAACCGTGGGGTTGAAACCTATTTGCGGTGTTTTGTCATGGATGAGCCACGCTCCTGGACTCGGTGGCTCCATTGGGCGGAGTACTGCTACAATACATCTTTCCATACGGCCAGCAGGCTCACCCCTTTTGAGGTGGTCTACGGCCGCCCCCCGCCTACTTTGAGTTCTTATGAGCCAGCCAGCACCGCTCTGCCCGCGGTCGACCGGATGTTACTGGATCGCGACCGGACTTTATCGCTACTCCGGGAGAACTTACGCATCGCCCAAGATCGCATGAAGATTCAGGCGGACAAACATCGTACCGAGCGGGAGTTCGCGGTCGGCGATGAGGTCTTCCTTAAACTCCAACCATATCGGCAACTATCGGTCTCTCGGCGGACCAACCAGAAACTGGCACCGAAATATTATGGCCCGTTCCGCATCCTCCGTCGGGTGGGGCCCGTGGCCTATACTCTTGCCCTCCCGGAGGGGTCTCGCATCCACCCAACGTTCCATGTATCCTTGCTGAAGAAGAAGCTCGGGAACTCCACTTCCATCAGCCCTACTCTCCCAGAGGCTACTAGCAGCGGCGAACTGCGGCCTTCGCCGGAGGCGATTCTGTTGACCAAATGGAAGCGGCGGGGCGCCGAGTACCGGCTCGAGGTACTCGTCAAGTGGGCGCACATGCCCGCCGAACATAATTCTTGGGTTGACTTCTTGGAGTTTCACGAGGCGTTTCCGGATTTCCCACTTGAGGACAAGTTGCCGCTTGAAGGGGGAGGGAATGTTATGCCGCCGCATCCGCTACAATTTCAAGGACAAACGTACACTCGACGACCGAAAGAACGGAGGCCAAACAACGGGGTTGAACCATCCGGTTCAGCCCCCAACCTATGAAGACGCCAAGGGGGGACTGAACCGGGTGGCCGGCCGGCCCCCTTGAGCCCCAGGTATTAATAAACCCGGGGCTCCCTTTTGATGGCATGCATGATTATTCTCAAGGTATTTCCTCTCCCTCTCTCCCTAACCCTAATTCCTCTCCTTTCCCTCTCTAAATCTTCCCCTAGATCTCTCTTCTACTTGCAAAGTCTTATCATTAACTAGGTTTTAGGAGAACTCCATACCTCATGAGAGATATAAAGATGTATATATAAAGAGTCTAAAATAGGAAAAACAAAATATAGGAAAATAGGTATATGATATTAAAATCTAACATTAAGGAAACAGCTATTTCACATAATCTATTGCATTTATAAGAAATACTTTTAAAAAGTGCACAATTATAATCATCTCATTGAACTAGCAGTTACAAAAATAAACTTTTCAAATTATGTTGATTCCAAGTTCCAAAATCTAACTATGTGATTAATAGATTATGCTAAGTACCTAAAAGATAGTTTAAATAAATTAAGCCCATAATTTTATAAATCACGCTCTCTTTTCACAATAAATTTCTAGCCAATTTTCTTCATCATCCAACGTCACTTTTCACTTACAAAAATATGTAGCACTTAAGCACTAAATCAATCTTCTTACCCCAATATTTACTACAGAATCTGTAGCTCTTGCACCTAGAGACGTAATAACCAAAACTCAAAAATAGCTTGAACTTTTACTTGAATCAGATTCGAATCAAAATGATTTGAGACATTCAATCCCACCAAAATCAAATTTATAGTACATTTGAGACGGAGTTGTCTAGCTCAAATAAAACGATAGCTAGCTCGGAATAGATTTCAAGTTCAAGTCAATTTTGAGCCAAGCCAAACTTGAATCGTTTAACTTCATGCTGAGCCTGGCTCTCTCTAACTCAGAGTTGATATCAGCCCTACTTATCTTTGTAATATTTTAGTGGCAGTATAATTTTTTAGATAAAAAAGGAAAACCAAAAACCGAGTAAAGATTATCAAAACAGGCATAAGAGACTCATACCTAGCAGCTATTTCAGAGTATACATCTGCAGGTTTCTCTCCATTGACCAAGTTCACTGAGAGAGCCCCTAACTGAAAATGTCAAGCACCATGCCAGGAAGAATAAGGTTAGCATACCAACCCAGTGCTCAATAAAAACAAATGCAAGAAGAAACTTAAAGAGTTGAAAGAATCTCATCTCAAATATCGCGGAGACAAACACAACAAAAGAAGCGTGCAAATACAGTTTGTATGAAATTAACATTAGTTTGATAATTTGAATTAGTAACCTTCTATAAATATATTTGAACTCTTACTAATTCATCACCTAACATTCTAGTTGCAGTGTTTCAATCAAATAAATATACTCAAAATGTGTTTTGAGCCTGACAATCTCACTCGAAGTCTGAAACAAACAAGTTCCAGTTGAACTTGATCGTATTTTTATGTCAATTATACGATTTTCCTCCTTTTTAATGATCTACGGCAAGACAACTGCAAATTGATGGAGATCACATTATACAAGGGTCTACTAGACGGTCGGAGCTATTCAATTTGTGCAGATAGCCGATCTAGGATTTTTAATGACTGTTATTGAATTTTTCTATGTTGTGTTTTTGCGGGGCATTATGATCAGAGAATTAAGAATGTCCATGGCGGATCCTAAGTCTATACATAGGAATAGATGTCTCATTTTAGAATGCTCGAAATTGAAGAAAAAAATCAACCTATTTTGAAACAGAAATCTTGGTGCGACGCCTAGAAATCCCCATGCCTTGATTGACCACACCACGAAGCCGCCGGCCAAGTTCCCCTCCACCACAACTTCTCCCACTCTCCAACAATTACCCTCACTACCCATAACTATCCATTAACTACCTTCCAACTGCCCATAACCACTTCCACTAATCCACCACTAAAAACTCCTCCATACTTTCCGATTTTCCTCCTAACCAGCCTATCCTCTGAATATTCCTACCACGTCAAACAGCCCACCTCCAAGGAAATAGAGCTTTGCCACTTCCCAGCACCTCCCAGTCATATTTCCCTCCCTCTATTCAGCCAAACGGGACCTCCAAGGCTTCCCAAAACAGCCAATCACCCCCACTGCATCCCTGCCCAGCCAAAAAATTCAGTCTCTGAAGTCCTTTCCAGCCCCCTGGAATCTGTTCCAATACCCCCTTGCTCACCTGAAAACATCCAGAAAAACACACTATTTGCTGGATCTCCCATCACTTTTCCTGTTTCACCAGAACACGTAATCCCATATCCAGAAACCTGGAAGTCAAATTCCTGCTTCTCGAACTTCTGTCCAGCAACCAGTCAGCCCCAGCATTGCCCCCAGCCCCGGCCACCTCCATCAAGCCCTCCGAAATCATAATCCAGCACTCAAACAGTCCAGTCCAGCCCTCCGGATCACCTCCGAAAGTCCAAATTCAGTACACCATCATTTCTCCGGCCACCGGTCTCCTGCCGGGGACATCCACTGCGGCTTCTGTCTCAAAATATTTTAATCATTGTCTTTATGGTTGTCTATTTTTGTGTGGAATTGTGTTACATTTCACTGTTTTGGGGACCTTGATTAGTAGTATTTGTGTCAAGGTAACTGTCACTTGACAAGCTTTATTTGTTTGGGTTTACTTTCTTGAACTCCTACTTGTCACACTTACAAGTTTTTGAGTTGTATCATTTATAAGTTTCAAATAGTAAAATTAACAAAATATATACCTTGTCTCTTCCGAGTGCTGCATAATGTTGAAGTCCATTACAGGAACCATCCTGAACAAAATAGACAATAAACAATTAAGGATGCAAAAATCAGTAATAACGTATGGTAAGCTGAAGATTAGACTATCCATTATGCTAAAATGGAAAGAAAAAAGAAGTAGAAATATTGACATTTATTCATCCGGATAATTAAGCAAACCAACAACTTTCATTCGAGAATTCTCCGTATACCCACAAGATTCCTGGCATTTATGGGTAGTAACCTATAAGAAAATCCATGCCACCCTTGGAGTATGATGTCAAAAGGTAAGTTGGCTTAATATTCTAGAAAATCCTATGGATAAACAACAAGCAAGATTCAAAATGTTGAGACATGTGAGTGCATTTTCTCTATCTCATATCAGAAAAGTGAACAATATTTAGTGTTGTAATACTAAATAATTGACTCACCCATAAATTTAATAACTTGGTTGAAAACGGATTCGACCACTTGTGTATCAGTGTATCACGCTAAACTTTTGTTCATCATTGGTCCATGGTCCACATTCCTCAATCCCTAAGTTTTGATATCAAAGCCGAAGGTTCAACTTGGATCTAGTAGTTCATGTGGTTTGTGGCAATCATGGATGTTGGAGCCCTTCTATCATGGTTGATCAACGTTCAAAAGCAAATGACTTCCCCGGAGATTCCGCATGGTTGAGTGGGCTTTTGTGCATGATAACTGATTTTGAAAATGATGGTTCCATTTGACAAGTTGAGATAGTAAATGTGGAGAGCACTCATGTGAGAGTTAAAAGTGAGAAATGAGACTAAATATTTCTCAAGGGTGAATTAATATATCACGACTTCACGAGAGGAATAGAAATAAAAAGAAAATAAAACAAATACAGAAAGAGAAAGCTAGACCGTAGAAAGATCATCCAGACAACATCTTTTTATAGAGATTCCCGAATCAAATATGTTGAGGCCGGGAAAATTCTCTACTTCAAAAATCGGATCAAGACAACCTAAAGTTATAGGCACAACGGATAGAGTCGACGACTAGCGGGCTAAAACACGGAAGTCACCAAGCAAACAGAACCCCAGGTGTTGCGGCAGGGAGGTCCCACCACGTACCTGTACGCTTAGAAGAACCAACCCCTCCACAACCAAGGATGGTCGAGCAGGGTACGAGGGAGACTAGCTGATAATTAAATCACGGCGACTAAAGGAAGATAGTCGCTAGATCGCGACTTGGTCTCTGAGAAAAGGGATTCACTGGCTAAGCTAGTGTCCAAGACAAGAGTCTGAGATCTCGGCAAGATTCAAAAAGTGTCTCTCATCGTACCCCTGTGGTCCTATTTATAGGGAAATCCTAGGGGAGGGGGTGGGTCTTATTTATAGCTCACCCCCTGGCGACTAGACAACTTCCTGGGGGAGTTTGCACGGCTGGGCGAGTATCGTGCCTAGTCGCCTACCTGGAGAGTATGCGAGGGGAGCTCGCCATACTCGCCCGGGTCTTCTGCAGCCTGGCACGTTGACTCTGACTTCTGTCTTGACTTGCTGACTTTGACTTCTGATGACCTGGCATTGGAGGGGTCCACCCTCGACGAATACGGGTTGTACAAAATAGGTACAATCCTCTCTTCCACGGCTTTTGGATTCCGCTGCCTTCACCGAGGCGACGAGTCTTTTTCACTGGAGATTCCAACTCAACGGGACTTTTTCCACCGGAGGCCCAAAAATCCGACAAATCTTTTGCACTAGAGTCTTCAACAACACAGATCTTTCGAAGGGAGGTCCAATAACCATTTGCAATGAGAGTGAATATTCAGCAAGAGGGAACTATCACCAAGAGGGAAGATGGTGATTCTAACTATGTCTCAAAAAGAAGAGACATAAAGTTTACAGTTAGAGTTTTAGCCAACATAGACAGAGAAGAGGAGAAGGGAGACTTCTCTATTTTGGGCTCAGAGAGGGAGAGAGAGCCAAAAATAAATATTTCAAGAGTTGTGTTGTCTTTGCCATAGAACTTTTACAATGTCTCCTTAATAACTGTTTAAGTTGCCCCATGACAGAGAGGTCATGGGCTTGATTCTCACCTTGTATGAGCTTTGTCTACTTATTTAATAGTTTATTGTTTGATTGATTGTTATTTAATGATGTAATCATTGATGCTTAATGTTTCTGATGTAATGATGCATGTACATTTATTACACGCAAAAATATTGTTCAAGTCCCCAAAATAGTGATTGCAGAAAGTGGTTCCATCTTTTTGACTCTGTACAGGCTCTTTCTTGAGTCTGGAAAAACTCAGCTTCGGTGGTCGGTGAACTGCGATTAGCAAGCCTCTTATGTGAACGATAATGGAGGGTGGCTTGGTCGAAGATCAGGCAACCTCGATAAGATCGGACACAGATGCACGTTCTTCACTTACTTCTGAGAGCTCGGTCAATAGTATCTATTCGGATCCCGGACAATGAACAAGTGGTCAGCAAATAGACAGCCAATCGGCAAACAGACAATCGGTCGGCGATCCTTGATCGGCAAATGGTGATTGGCCAACATGCAGAGAATAAACTTGGGCTCGGTCGGCGTTCAGGTCTCTGATCGGCGAATGCATCCTCGGTCGTCGAACTCCCCGTTGAAGCCAAAACTTGGCCTCAACGAGAGTTCTAACCTAAGGGTGCAGCTTGCACCTAATTCTCCCAAACTTGGGTTCCTGACCAGTTGCTAGGAACTAAAAACCAACCGTGGGCTGCAGCGTGGAGGTCTCACCACACACCCAGAAGATCTCAATAGCGCTTCCCCTCCCAAACCAAAGAAGCTAAGTTGGGCACCTTGGAGAGCTTATAAAGCTGAACCAAAATAACCCAAGGAGGAAGAAGACAAAGAATGAGTTGGATCCCCTCCAAAGGTACCCACAGGGTCTATTTATAGAATTCCAAGCCTGCTATGCCAACAACGCAATTCTGTTGTTCTGAAAAAGCTAAATGCAGACTAATTGGGTCTGCAAACAGCGTAACTCCGCTGTTCTGAAAGACAATTTGCAGACCCTCAAGCGCATCCAGGTAACTTTACCTCTGGACCCCACTGGGCAAGTGCCCCATGAAGGAATCACTCGCCTGAAGAAGCGAATGCTGCGGTGAGCCGAGCATTCGCCCCCCATGGCTCCTCAAAGGCGAGTGTGGGATTTGCATGCCACCCTCCTGACTTGGCGAGGGCCTTTCCGCCTAACCCTATAATCCTTCCGCCTGCCTGGGCGAAAGCCCTTCCGCCAGACCTGGCGAAAGATCTTGACTCTCACTGGGCGAGTGCGGGCCCGCCTACCCCACTCACCTACTTTGACCAGCTTGAACCTGAGGATCCTTGGTTTCGTTGGGGGTCCCACTCGGCGAATACAGGTTTGTACACAATCCCCGCTCTTTTCGAGCTAGTTCTACGCTCGGAAAGAAGAGTCCAACCCCCGGTATTCAGTGAGTGCTTGCTGACCTGGAAGAGAATCTTTTGTGGGTCCCTCTATGGCTCTATATATATCCCAGGACCTGACCCTAACATGATAACATCTGCTCAACCATTGTTCGTCCCGTGAGCTTCCGCCGCTCTGACGATGTTCGCCAAACTGGCCTTAAAGCCGCTTTCGCAAGAACTGTTGGTCCGTCTCACCGCTGCACAGGTGAAAACCAACTCCAAAACATCACGCTACGCTTCATGGCTCACGTCCAAGAGACCCGTGGACTCGCCATATCGGCCGAGAAAGGCCAAGACGGTCCAACGTAACCTCATGGCGGACGAGTCTGCCTCTCTGACTCTGACCCCCCAACACGAGAACCCTGCCATCTTACCGGAGGTACTTCACTTACCCCTACCCGAAAAAGCCGGTTATACTGAGAAATCGATCCACTTGCAGGAACCACCGGCGGAAAGCGATGTTGAGGTCCCCCTGACGAATGACGAGGTGCCCGACCCTCAGATGGGAATGGACAGCTGGTCTAGGAGCCCACTCCTCAAGTTGCTCCGGTAGTACCCCCACTCCTCAAGTTGCTCCGGTAGTACCCCCACTCGCTTCTGGTAATCAACTCACTACCTTCTTGCATTCCTTAGTTTATATTCGGCTTACATCATTCCTCACAGATGCCCCCTTCGGTACTACAGGCTTGGTCAGTCCAGCGACGAAGACCTCGACTGCCGAGAACCCACAAGATCCTGCGTCGGGTTCTCGGCCTTTGACCGAAAAGACAACCGACAACCCACATCCAGCCGAGATCCCTCTCGTGGGGCAGACGCCGACCCGTCCGGGACGAAGAAAATCGCGACAATCCTTCCCCGAGAGGCTCTTCGAGGGGAGACCGGGACCTTCCGGCCAGCAACCGGACGAAGGCGCCGTCCCTGCGCCAGGTAAATAAGATCGCCCTTCCCCGTCCCGCTCGAAATCGATTCCGCATTTCCGCTAAAAGCTGAACTTCCTTGCCAGGTTATCGGAGGGTCCCGACGACCGATCCTGACGTTGATGAAGAGTTATCGCTGCCTCCCTCCCCTAGCGAGCTCGCGGACTTTCTCGGCGATCCTCGTGATGCCGAGTTGAAGAAGGAGCGGATGGTGGAAGTCCTGGGGAAGGTAATCTGGGCGCAGGGGAGGCTTCTGATCGCGCGGATGCACATCAAGCAGCTACTGAGCGTCGGTTGAGTGCTCTTGAGAGGGATTACTCGCACCTCATCGGCGAGATGGAGCAACAGGGAGGCGGGTGCGAGGAGACATCTCCCGGAAGGCATATCGTGCGATCCCGGGACCAGATGCGCTTGGTCCACCAGGAGCTGACCGTTATGAGTGTGCACTACTATCCGCGAGTGCCTCCGAGGTCTGGGAGGCGAGGTAGGGGCCGCAGGCAATGGATCCAGTACTAAGTCCGTCGACTCTCGCCTCCCCTCACCTAGCCTTCCGCTTGCCCTTTGTTTATTTGTACCCTTCTATCTTGTTTTATAATAATAAACACTTAGTTCGCTCTCGCCCGGAGAGTGTCTTTTTTGTATTTTAAGCGAGGTTTTTTCTTTGCACAATGTTTGATGACTCCGGCGAATGCTATACCCGTGCGTTATGTACTTTTTCTTTTTCTTGATACCCGTCTCGCTGTGCTTTTTATTTACCCAGGGTCTTCCCTGGAGGCTTTCGCCACTCGCAAGAAAGAGGAGCTGCGGTGGGACTGGGTGGAATGTGAAGCGTCAGGATGATGGAATTACTATCCGCACCCCTGACGCCTGATGAACCACATAATTGCCGATTTTTTTCTATAAATATGTCCTTCACCTACCGCATTTACTATCATTTCGACTCTGAGTCTTCGTCTTGCTCTCTCGCACACTCGCGACTTCGAGGCCACGTGCCTGCGCAAACCCAACTTCCCTCTCACATTCGTAGGATGCCTGGAGAGACCGACGGCCGGACTCGGTGTGCGCAAGGCTTCATCGACCACGACTTCCACCATGAAAGCTGACTGAAGAGGAGTACCTTTCCGCCGTCACCAACTACGAGTCGTTGGGGTTCGTTGCACGCCATCCCGATAGCTCCGACAAGATCAACTTCCTGCCGGAAGGGGATCTCGTCATCCCTCTCGAACACTTCGAGGTGGGATTCCGCCTCCCCCTATGGTCGGAGGTGCGCCAGACCCTCTGGTATTTTGGAGTGGTTCCCGCACAACTGAATCCGAATTCCGTCGCCATCTTGGTAGCATTCGCCTGCTACATGTGCGAGGAGCAAATCGAGTTCAACCTCTCAGTCTTTCGGAAGTTGTTCAATTTCAGATCCAAGAGCGGAATCGTCTTCTTCTCGGGCCAGATATCAAGACCAGTGGTCTCGCCAACAAAAACCACTTCTGACCCCAGATATTCGTCTTCGTGTCGGGGAATTTCAGCAACGTTCCCCTCTCGCCGGTTCAGTATGATGAGGCAACTTACAGGCATCCCGCACTCGGGGGCCACGAGACCTCCCTTCACTCCTTCGACACGAAGAATTTTGATGTCAGGTATCTGCGGCGGAACTTGGACTCTCTCCAGCCCGTTCTCGCCGGGGAAGGTACCATTCTATCCTCTACTTTTTAGTTCACACCTTGGGTTGGTAAAGTTTACCCTCATTGTCCGTACAGGTGAGCGAGAGGTCCCCCTTCGGCAACCGTATGAGGAAACTGAAGTTCTCGCCCATGGTTCATCTCTCGCCTCATCCGCAGCCGCAGCCTGCAAGGAGGAGTCGGGTACCTCGTCCCAGTCGAGTGCCACTAAGCGAAAGCCGGATGCTCCTCCCCCAACGTCCTCCAAGAAAACAAAAACATCAGCGCTGGACATGGGCAAGTCCGTCGTCGAAGCCCCTGCCAAGACCCCGACGGATACATCGAGCACTGCCGCCAGGATAGTCACTGCGACGGAGAAGGCTCCCGCGGGGCCGGTGCCGAGAGGGCACCGGAATTTCGGCCTCGGCAAGAAGTATATGGACGAGGCAGGTCAACCGCTGCTCCAATGGGACCACAAGGCCAACCGGGCTTCCATTTCCACTCTCCTCCCCTCATGGATCGAACAAGATTCCACCTGCGGTGATGCCTTTGCATTCGCTTTTGGCATGTACAACCGGGAGGACGACAGTATTTTTGATGCGGAATCGACCCGAACCCTTGCGCATGAGACTGCGCGGCCCAGCTTTGATCCCTCGAGCTTGCGCATATGTCGTCGCGCCGCAGCCTCAGCCTAGAGCGGAACTTAGGCGACGTCCAGAGGACGTGGGATTTGGCCTCGGCGGAGGTTGCCTCCCTGAAGGACAAGCTGAAGGCCTCCGAGACGCTTCTCGCCAGCCGCCTGATGCAAGAGGTGAGTGAAGCCTCGCTAGTCTTTTGCAACCTCGTTTTTTTTATTTTACACTAACTTATTTAATCTTGTATGCAGGATCCCGCGAATACCGAACTGATACGCGCGCAGGTGGCTGGCCTTGAACGCGAGGTCACGGGGTTGAAGGCCGAGAACATGCGCCTGCAAGAGCTCCTCGTCCTGCCACCTCCCGGCGAGAAGAGTAAACTGCATCAATACACCAACCATGAGATCGAGGTGATGATGCGGGAGAATGCCCAGGGGGAGGCTAAGCATGCGATCGAGGTGATGATGTAGGAGAATGCCCAGGGGGAGGCTAAGCATGAGATCGAGGTGTTGTGGGAGGCCGGACTTCTGAGGGAAGGCAGTGAGAGACTCACTACGCGAAGCATCCTCCCCTGGCTTTTCCTTCCAATCGACGCGCCCGAGGGCGAGGACCTCCAGTGCGGGAACGACGCTGATTCACCCCGCCGCGGGAGCGAAGGATCTTCCACTGAGAAGCCCGACGACTCCTCCTGAAGCTCTTCCGCTTTTCCTTTCTTGACTATTTTGTTTTATTGATCAGTCATGCCAGGGGCGAAACCCATCATTGTAAGAACACTTTTGAGATAAATGTATATTTTTTTACATTACTTGTCTCTGCCGAAATGATAGTTATTGTTATTTTTTTTGCTTTATGCTTCTTGCGGTTCGCAAACGCTCTCGTGCATTCGCTCGTCGCCGACCCTTAGTTCCTAGGTTGCGACCGGATCGCTCCCCCCCCCCTAAAGAGAGATTTTAGCGAAAGCCTGACCTCAGCTATGCGCACTCGCGTTTTGCCTTAGGTTCTTAGGTGGTGATCGCAACGGTCATGCGCGCGCGGACAGTATGATGCGAGACGACCTCGATTCCTCACTCTGAGAGGATAACCCGTCGAGCGAGCCTGCTGAGTGGGTCTTTGCCGAGTGGGCCTTCGCGCTATGTGGACCCCACTCGCGCATCTAGGTCTCGCCCACCATATTCTGAATGAGCGTCATTCTCTTTGGATGATTCCATGCCAAGGTGCTTCATCACGTCCACCGAGGGCCTTCCAAACCTGCCAGCTAGGTGAGAGCCAAACAGCGGGATCTCCTCGGGAATTAGTTCCAACTATCACCGATTGAGTTTCAGCCCTGCCAGCTAATGAGAGTCTGGTCAGCGGGATCTTCTCGGGGTCAACATTTCCAACCACCACTGAGTGACTTCCAGCCCTGTCAGCTAATGGGAGCTTGGACAGCGGGATCTTCTCGGGGTCAACTTTTCAAACACCACCGAGTGACTTCCAGCCCTGCCAGCTAATGAGAGTCTGGACAGCGGGATCTTCTCGGGGTCAACTTTTCAACCACCACCGAGTGAATTCCAGCCTTACCAGCTAATAGGAGCATGGACAACGGGATCTTCTCGGGTTCAACTTTTCAAACCACCACGAGTGACTTCCAGCACTGCCAGCTAATGGAAGCCTGGACAGCGGGATCTTCTCAGGGTCAACTTTTCAAATCATCACCGAGTGACTTCCAACTCTGCCAGCTAATGGGAGCCTGAACAGCGGGATCTTCTCGGGGTCAACTTTTCAAACCACCACCGAGTGACTTCCAGCTCTGACAGCTAAGAGGAGTTTGGACAGCGGGATCTTCTCGGGGTCAACTTTTCAATCTCTTCGTTCACCCACACAGTTCATTTGCCAAAGGTCTTGGAGTCACAAGAGAATTAATGATTAGTGATGATAACAAATAACATGTTACATACAAGATTGAAGGGTAGAAGCGCTTCAGATCATCACCACTCTAAGTGTGACTGAGGGTTTCTGATGTGACTTAGGGTGGGGGTGTAGTTTTGAACAAAGTAAAATGCAACCTATTTAAAATAATTATGGCGCGAGAGCGCTGAACGAATAAACGACCTAGACATCGCTCGTGAACGTAAGGCTACCACACGTACATGATAACGTCACAAATATTAAATCCACAGGCATCACAATTAGGTGGCGGATATTCCAATTATGGGAACAAACGATAACAGGAGATGCAATTAGCCAGCAAGCTCTAATAATTACTATTCATTTCAACATGTAAGCATAAAAATTACTAGTGTTCGCAAGCGAGGAGATGAGAGATATACCACGGGGAAGAGAGGCAGAGTCTTCCAAGTCCCCTGAAGGTGTAGGAGGAAGTTGTAGGGCTCGGAATTGCTTGACTGAGGCTGCCTGGAGGTGTGGGAGGATTGAAGGCTGGCTGGAACAACTAACTGCAAGCTGGAAATCGTGAAACAGGTCCACGGTAAGAAGGAGAAATGTCGGAGGTACACTGAATCTGTCGGAGGAGGGAGCTGGGGCCGTCAACAGTGCCCAAAGAAGGGTCGGGCGGGCTCGACGGCGGCTGCAGAGGCTTCAGGCGGGAGTTCTGGTGGCGGAAAGGGCTTCCCCAGTGGTTTCCGACGGTGAAGCAGGAGACTGGAAGTAGCGGCGAGGTTGCAGGAGCTTCCGCCGGGAAGAAGAAGTGCAAGAAGGAGGTGGTGGCTTCAGGGTGTTGCTCGACTGGAGGTGGTGGTGGCTCTGGAAGATCCGACAAGCAGGTTCGGCGCAGAAGGAAGGCTGGAGCAGTCGGGTAGGCGGGCTGGAATAGAAACTGAGCGAACCAATTTTAGGTTTTTCTCGGTTTCCCCTCCAACGCCGCCTACCCGACTGCTCCAGCCTTCCTTCTATGCCGAACCTGCTCGCCGGATCTTCCAGAGCCACCACCACCACCTGAGCCCCTGCTCCAGGAAGAAGAGCTTCTTCCTATTCTTACCACCCCGACTGAAGTCGTGTCTCCAACTATCTTCGTTTTAGCACTCACTTCGATCGAGGATGTTCTTCCCAAGCCCCTGCTCTAGGAAGATGAGTTTCCCCCTTATCCCTTCCTCCTGATTGACATGGTGTGTCCACTTGGCCCCACTGACTCACATCCTTCAGTCGTCGAGTTGTTTTCTGTGGCCCCGCTCCAGGGAGGAGTTATTAGGGATGTGTCAGTCACCTCGAATACCACATCGTCATTCTCTCTTCTCCCAGAGGGGTTGGTTAGTGATGAGACCCTCATCTTGGGTGACACATACTCGTGCGTCTTATGTCATGACTTTCTTAGCACACTACCGTCACGAACCCTCGAGCGCACAGACATTGTGTTTGGTGGTCCCTCACCTGTGGCTCTCGAGTCACCACCTTATGTTGATTTTGTTTTTGGCGAGCACGCCTCTTGTTCGCATCACTTCTTTATGGATATAGGACATGTTGCACCACCACATCACTTCGATTTGCGGGCTGACACTTCTAGGTTTAGTAGTCTCGAGAGATTCGAGACAATACTTAGATTTTTTACTCTTCATCAGGACACCCGCTTCAAAAGATTTTTATGGAAAATTTTACACGGTAAAATTGGGATCTTCTTGAAATTTTGTGACTCGAGTGGGACGTTGACGGGTGAAATTAGGACGATATTCGATCCGGGTCTAGCAGACGTTCGTAGGTGTCTATCGGACGAGCGTATGTTGTGTTATGAGTTACTGATTCCACGGACTGATTCCACTTGCTTCTTGTTCTCCCTACTGCCACATGTTTTCCCCACACCGCGCCTCTGGTATCCTCTGCAAGCTCTAATAATTACTGTTTATTTAAATATTTGACATGAAATTTTGACTAATGGATTGCGAGCTTTTGGGATGAGAGGTTACCTGCAGGTTTTGAATCGCAACCATGGCATCAGCAGGACAGTATGCAGCATCTCTCTGATCGATGCTTGGATTTTCTACTTGCAGGTTGCATCGAGTCTCGTCGGGGTCGAGCTCTTTCAACCCCGGGAGAATTGATGCAACCCGCGTCACCTCGTTTTATTATTTTTATCGTACGTGTCTTTTATTATTGTAGCGCACACTTTTGAGCAATTTTTGGATTTTTGTGTGACGCAGAGTTGTATTGCGGATGTTATGAGCGCGTTGGTATTATTTTTGTAGCGCACATATTGTTCGCGCAATTTTAGTTTGGCACGTTGGTGTGACCGGCCAACGTGACCCTAAATGCATAGGTCCGGTATTTTAGAAGGTCGGTTAATTAGGGCAAACAAATCTTAATTAACTATTTTATTTTGTGACGTCCCCTATGCCTATAGCCCTCACCACTTTGAAATTCTCATTCACATAGCCATTACTCCTAAGAGTAAACAAAAGTCCTACGTTATTATTGTGGCTGCCAATAGTCAAAGCCCTCCAAATGTAAAACCCCTTTTCCATTCCCTTATAAAAGCTACCTCCCTCTTCCTGTTTGGGCGGCTGGGAAATAAAATCAATCGAACTTTTAGGGTTCGGTCGGTTTTTCCCCAGCTTGTTCTCCCTGCTCGACGGAAGCCGACGCCGCCTCCCCATCCCTTTCTCCACCCCGTCCAGCACCGGCGCAGCTACTGGAGTTCTCCCCGAGGGGCGGCGAGCTCTCCTTTCCAGTCCCAGAGCCGATCGAGCTCAGTTCGTCTAACGTCAAACCTTCCGTCCAACGATATCACCGCTCCCGTGAAGCCTTTGTTTCCTCCTGGAGTTCAGCTGGACATCAGAGATCGATGTCGGAGCCACTCCCGTTGAAATTCTTTATTTTCAAGGATAGCTAAATCACATAGAGGGGGGTGAATATGTTTCTTAGTTCTTAGTGACTATCTTTTAATTTTCTTTGAGGTGAATGCTTTATTAGTTGATTAAGTTCTGCTTTCAATACATACAACCTGCAATAAAGTCTACACAGAAAGCACACACAAGATTTATAGTGGTTCGTCTAACAAGGGTACATCCACTTTCTCTCCCTCCTATCCAACTATCTTGTTGGACTAGACACTTCTCCAAAACTCTGCTCCAAATAGCTTACACTCCAGATCCCTCAGGATCTCTCAGTATCCTCCAAGACTTACAACTCAGCCACAAGGGTCTGCAACTCAGTGATCAGCAGATCACCTACTTTATGCCAAAGGCCCTACACTCAGGTTGGGAGGACAACCCTACCTCAGATCCACTAGGGATCCTATCTCAGAGAGAATGACTCTCCTACAGTCTCGGGCACAAAGGTCTTACCTCAGATCTGCAGTCAGATCCTACCTCAGGCACAAGTGCCCTACAGCTCAGTGAGAATGACTCACCTACCTCAGACTTGATACCAAGTCCTACAGCTCAGATTCTCAACAGAATCCTACCTCAGAGAAGATTTGTTCCTACTACTCGGATCCAATTGGATCCTACAAGATGGAAGTGGGTTGTATGGTTAATCTTGACATAAGAGATGTTTCTCTGTGCTAAGGTTCTGGACAGAGATAAACTAAGCCCCACTCTGACTCCAGAAAAATATTTCATGAGTCTACTTTTACCTGAACTGAGATATACTCAGTCCTAACTTCTTCTTCTCAGCACCAGAGATTTTTTCTGCTGGAACTAAGAAGTGACTGCAACAAAACTTACTGCTACCTGGGCTGAGAGAATCCCAACCCTACTTTCTTCACAGCGACGAGGATGTAGATCTTTAGGATGCTTTGACTTGTGCTGGAAGTAACTAGCAGTAACCTGCTCTGCTTCTTCCTTTCCTGAGCTGAGCAAATTCAGCCCTAACTTCTTCTTCATAGCCTCCAGTAAATGTTCTTAAGAGTTATACCGTTGGATCTGTGAAGAACCTGCTGATGCAGATGAAAAATGACACCATCTAACTTTCTTTCTCCTCTTCAGAGATCTGCTTTGATCTTGTTGTAGTCGATGATGAATACAAACAACTAACTTGTTGAGTCTTTAGACCTGCATTCTTTTTGCTCTCTGTTCTTCTCTTCACTGCAACAATGATGATGCGGAAGAACTGCTTTTTTCAACCGCATTTTTCTGTCACAAGCCTTTTCCTTTTATTGATTGCAACCCAACGACTATCTTAGCAGTGGGCCCCACACTATTGATGGCCAGCTGCTATCTTTCTTTAATGTTAACCGTCGTACAGTAGCTCTGCGGCGCCTTTTGTCACGTACTGTAGCTTTGTCGCTAACAATTTGAATAATGTTGACTTGTTGACTTGCTGACGTCAGCACCTGTGTACTTAGTCAAAAATCAAGCACCAGTAGAATAAGCGTTAAGTGAATAAACTTCACTCAATGTCAAAGTACTTAGACAAAATTCTGTCTATCTAGGCATTGACAGCGTTGAGTGAGCAAGTCTCACTCAACGCTTTATGCCTTAGCTTATTCTTCAATTTTTTCTGCATGTTTGGCGTTGAGATCGTTGAGTGAGCACGCCTTACTCAACTCCTTGTACCATAGCCGTGCTTTCTGTAATTTAGACGTTGAGAGCGTTGAGTGAGCATGTCTCACTCAACGCTTTCTGCCTTAACCAATTTTCTGCTTCTTCGGCATCTTAAGAGTTGAGAACGTTGAGTGAGCACGCCTCACTCAACGTTTTTTGCTTTAACCAGATTTTTCTTCTCCTTGGCGTTGAGTGAGCAAGCTTCACTCAACGCCAAACTACTTAACAAGTATTATTCTGTTTAACTGGCGTTGAGTGAGGTAAGTTCCACTCAACGCATTTGGACTTAGCCAAATTTCTGTGTCTGAAAACACAGACACTGACTAGATAAGATACAGTCAACGCTTTATAATATCGCGTTGAGTGAGCTTGCCTCTCTCAACGCGTATGGACTTAGTCAAATATCAGTACAGTTTTTCTGTGGCTTTGACTTACAAGGCAATACTCGACGAATATAGAGTATGGCGTTGAGTGAGTGATACTCACTCAACGTCTGTGGACTTAGCCACTTTTCTTCTCATTTCTTCTTAGGATTTTACTGCATTAGCCTGTCTCACAGCCTTTTGTTGTATGACGTTGAGTGAGTTGACTTCACTCAACGCCTGTAGACTTAGCCACTTTCTTAACTTGCCACTACTTTGTCTTTGACTGTATAGCCTTCACTCAGAGCTATAAGTCATCTGACGTTGAGTGAATGACCTTCACTTAACGTCTGTGGACATAGATACTTTTCTATCAATCCACATCTTAGGTAAGTGTTTACCTGACGCAGCCACGTAGGCTACCTGTCTCATCATTGTTACTAGGAGATCCTGCAATCACTAAACTTGAGCACAAGTTAGATCACCACATATGTATACATTGTTTGCTGGGCCTTCTTCAAATCCCGGACATTGGGATCAATGTACCCAACACCCGTGTCCCTCTGGCGAGCTCTTTTCTTCCAGCACCTCCGACAGCTTGCAAACCATCCAGCGACAGTTCCGGCCTTTCCATCGGTCGGGTCCTGCTCCACGCCTGCTGACAGTCTTCCCCACCTCCAGTCCACACCGGCCTCTATTCCAGTCCAACCACCATTGTCGGACCACCCTTGCCTCTAAGGTTCCGCCTCCGGAGTGACTCTCGCACTCGCCGGAGTGAACCTCTTCCAGGATTTTTGGAATTTCCTCTTCCGTTACACACCGGGCTAGGAGCCCCGAAAGTGTCTTCCGGTGCAACCCTCATTCAGGCATTAGATAATGAGCTGATTTGTGCCAGAAGCGCTTTCCATCTGTGACCTCCTCCGGGAGCTTGCCTGTGGTCAGGAAAGTTATGAAGAGGTCTACCCATGAGGGGCGACGATCCACCTCCATCAATTCTCCTTCCTCGATTGCCGGGTGAAACAGTTCTGTCAAAGTGCCTCCGGCCCTGGGTCCGAACTTAGCTAACCGGTCGGCTGCAGCATTCTCCTCCCGTGGAACGTGTTGAATGGAGAACGTTCGAAACCCTCTGATGATCCCCTTCGCCTAGGTCAAGTACTTCATGAGGGTAGACTTCATTGCCTCATACTCACCCTTGATTTGTGATGTCACCACCAACAAGTCAGTGAACACCTCCACGTCCTGCACCCCCAGCTCTTTGGTCAGGCGTAGCCCTGCTATCACGACCTTATACTCCGCCTAGTTAATAGTGATCGGGAAATGCAGGACCACGACCTGCTCTATTGTGACCCTCTGAGGGCTTACCAACACTACCCCGCCCCCAGAGAATGCTTCCCCGAAGCTCCGTCGACTCACACCTTCCCGGCAACCTGCTATGACGGCCTCTCGCCCTCCACCTCGACGACATAGTCGGCCAAGAAGTTAGCCACCGCATGTGCCTTGATTGAGAGTCGTGGTACAAAAGAGAGATCAAACTCGCTCAGCTCGATGGACCATTTGGCCAACCTTCCAGAATGCTCCACCCCTTCGAAGATCTTGCGAATAGGGTGGTCCGTCACCACCTTGATCGTGTGCGCTTGAAAGTATGGCCTGAGCTTTCGGGCTGAGATAACCGAAGAGAAGACCAACTTCTCGAGGATGTGGCAACAGAGCTCTGCTTTCTTCAAGATCCTGCTAACATAATAGATGCACAACTGCTTCTTACCCTCTTCCCGAACCAAGACGGAGCTCACGGCCTCAGCCCCCACTCTCAGATACAACATCAGGTCCTCCCCTTCTTTTGGCACCTGAAGGAGTGGGGCTCGGGAGAGCTGACTCTTCGGTGTCTGGAAAGCCTCTTCACACTCTTTTGTCCACTCAAATTTTTGATTCCCTCGCAGCACCCTGAAGAAGGTTGAACACTTCTCCCCCACCCGGAAGATAAACCTACTTAGCCCGGCGAGCTTCCCTGTCAAGCGCTGAACCTCTTTGGTGTTGCGTGGCGATTCCAACTGCATTATGGCATTCACCTTGTCGGGGTTGGGCTCTACCCCTGCCGGGGTGAGGAGGTGGCCTAGAAACTTTCTCCTGCTCGCCCCAAAGACACACTTCAAGGGGTTCAGCCGCATCTTGAACTTCCATAAAGTGGCAAACATTTCCTCTAAGTCGAGCAACTGGGAATCTACATCCCTGCTTTTCACCATGAGATCGTCCACGTAGACCTCCAAGTTCCTCTCTCTCTGACCTTTGAAGACCCTATCCATCATACGTTGGTATGTGGCTCCTGCATTTTTCAGCACAAAGGGCATCATCTTGTATCTAAAGCACCCTTATAATGAAAGAGACGTCCTTGACGTCGGGTGGATGCATCCTGATCTGATGATAACTTGAAAAAACATCGAAAAAACTATCACAGAAAAACCGATGACTGAGTCAATCAGCGTGTCGATTCGAGGCAGATGGTAGCAATTCTTAGGGCATGACTTATTTAAAAGCGAGAAATCTACAAACATTCTTCATCGTCCATCTCCCTTTCTAACCATTATAACATTTGAGACTCAGCCTGAATATTGGATCTCTGATACAAAACCTGTCTTGAGGAGCTTCTCCACCTCCTCCCGGATGGGCTCCTCCAGCTTCGTGGCGACGGTCCTCCTCTTTTGACGGATGAGGCGCGTCTTGGGGTCAAGGTTCAGCCGGTGACATGCCACATCCGCGTCGATGTCTAACATGTCTTCTGCACTCCAAGAGAAGACGTTGATGTTCTTCTGGATGCACTCCCGCATCCTCTCCTGGTCCTCGGGGCTCAGGCCGTCACTGATCCGCACCCTTTCCACCTTCCCTTCCTTGATGAAGACATCCATCTCCACTACCTCCTCTGCCAGCTCCAACCTTGATTGCTCCCACTCGCCTCTCAGCTTCTCCCCCTGCTCGAGTACCTTCTCCTCCTCCGCTTCTTCAACTTTCATTGCCTCCGTCCGGCTCTCCTACAGCTCCACTCCCCCAACCTCTAGGGCACGCTGATACGCCCGAAACGTATATATAAAATAACGCAAGTGTACGTGCCGGTTCAAGTAATATAAAGTGAGAAAAGAATCGTTCCCTCGAGGAGATGGTGGATTCAGCGCTTGCAATTATTAGTTATGCCTTTTCTTTAAATTCGAGTAGATTAAGATGATGGTTTCAGAATACTAAAATCATAAAACACAATTTCTAATTAATGGAAATAAGCTAAAGATCCGAAAGGAGAATACTTTGTGTTAGTGATTAAAGATAATCTCGTATCATGATTTCCTAAGTCTAGTGTGACAACCTTTTGAATATAGTTTCTGTGAGGACGAGTGGTGAAACGTCTTGCAACGATTTTAGAGCAAAAATTCGTACCTCTCGATATCGGAAGTTCCTAGTTCTCTATTACCCCGTAGGTGGAATAAGAACCGCTTAAAGATTGAAAACCCAAAGTGCTAGCACCAAGGGGAAATCTCTTTCTCCATTCAAATGCTATACCGAATCTACGATATACTTACGCAACTCCTCCTCGATTTATGAAGCGTAGTAAAAAGTTGAGATCTTGACCAAAAACCTCGAATTAAAGATCATAAATTCAGTACAAACATTCACCAAACATTCACAAAGTAAGAAAAGTTAATAAATTGTCATCACAAGAGACGAAGTATTCTCACAATACAAGATTAAAGCAAGTTAGTTCATCACGATGGATGGAGCACACCAACAAACAAGAAAGATCTTACAGCGCATGATGGAGGAAAAGCAAAATAATGCAGGAATTCATTCTCCGAAGTGTGTTGAACCGGTCCGTCTTCAAGATCCGACGTGCCCTAATCCTTCTTCTTCAAGATAAGTTCTCTCCTTTCCTCCCTTCCTTCCCTCTCCATTCTGGTCGAATTCTCCTCTTTTAAGAGCTGTAACCGTCCATATTTGAAAAGGTGTAACCGCTCATATTTGAAAAGGTGGCAGTTGTTATTTAAAAGTCTGAATTTTCGGAACAGATAATGTTGCAACATCGAAAATAGGTTGTTGCAACAACTTTCGTAGGCAAAAATGAGAATTTGATCTTTTCTTTTCCAAATCAATTTCTTTGGTGTCATCTGCATGTAAACTATGAAATGTGATCAAATAAGTAAAATATTTCTTAAATATAGATTTTAATCATATTTTTATCAATTAACTTCAATTTGTTCTCTTTTTTAATAAATATCAGTGGAAATAATTGGCTTAGATAACTTCTATTAAGAAGTTATCACACGCACCGCGCATTCCTCCTCTCTTTGTTCCTCTGCCACTACCTCCGCCATCTCTGACTCCTCAACTACTCCTCCCACGCTCATTTCTGACTCATCTTGTGTCGCCAGCTCTCTCTCCCCAACTCTTCTGCCTTCGTCATCCAGGCTATGGTGTTGACGGACGTCACATAGCATTGCCTCGCCACCTTCGGGTCTCCTCTGATTCGTACTTGGACTCCCCCCCCCTCCGCTGTTGAACTTGAGGCATTGATGGAATAAGGAGGGGACTCAGCGGAAGGCGCTGATGAGGGGGCGCTGAAAGATGACGTTATAGCTGCTCGGAGCGTCAACAATGACGAACCGACAATTCCTTGACACCCCCAGCGTCACATGGAATCCAACTCCTCCTTCAACCTCCTTCCTCTCCCCGGAAAATCCGAACAGCGGCCCGTCCGAGGCCAACACCCTCTTGGCATTCACCTTCATCTCATCGAACGTCTTCTTGAAAATCGCATTCACGAAGCTCCCGTTGTCAACCAGTATCCGGGAGGCCGTGAATTTATCGATGGCCGTCCGGATCACCACAGCGTCGCAGAACGGGTCCTCATAGTCCGATATATCCTTCGACGAGAAGGTGATATTCTCTCCCCCCCCCCCCGGGGGGGGGGGGGGGGGGAGTCTGGGAGGTCGAGGCGACGCTCCTCCTAAACATGGTCTGGAAGCTCCCCTTGCGGGTGGCTTCAATTCCTACTCCCTCGTGGATCACTCTGATCCCCCCACGGGCTCCCACGTTGGCCCTGTCCTCGCACATGTCCTCTCCTCCCAGCAGAACCTTTATCCTCACCGATGGCTGCTGATGAACTTGTCTTCTGGCCTCTCTCACCTCCAGGAACTCTGGGCAGGTGGTCGTCGCGTGACCTTCCTCCTGATGGAAGTCACAAAAGGGCAACGCCACCCTGCCCCCTTCTCTCCTTCCTCCTCTTCGGGCTCCACTTCTCGTCCCCCTTCCTCGAGCGATTGCCATCGCTTCATGCCGTTGCGGGAGGGGAGCCCTCTGCCCCTGCCTCCATGTTGGTGGGTTGAACCACCCCTGGCCCCCGCAGAAATTCTCCCTACCCTGATATCCTCTCCCCTGCTCCTGGACAGGTCCTTCCTGGGTCCTCCAGCCCAACCGGTTGTTCGGATCCCGGTGCCCCCCAACCTTGTTGTTGCCCCTGGATCCCCTGATCTCGGGGCTCTTCTCTCCTCCTATTTTCTCACTGTCTTCCTGCTCCAGACTCTTTCACCTCCTCCTCGGTCAACTTGGCTAGCTTCTTGGCGAACGCTGGGTTGGTCATCTCACTTTCTATCTCGTTCACCGCCCTCTCCATCAACTCCTCGAAGGAAAGGGGGGCACCCTCTTCAGCTACATGTTGAAGAACCCTTGCCTCAAGCCAAGGGTGAAGGCGAGCATCAGGGTATATCCTGGAACCTCATAGACCAACAGGATCTCCTCTTGGAACTGATCGACATAATTCCCCAACGTCTCCTCCGGCTTCTGCTTGATGGAGAACAGACACTCTGCCCCCTTCTTCCTCTTCTTCGACGTTGAGAACCTCAACAAGAACCCGCGTCGCAAGTCCTCAAAGCAGTAGATGGAACTTGAGGGAAACTGGTGAAACCAGTCCCTTGCCTTCTCCTTCAGAGTGATGGAAAAAGGTCAGCATTTGAAGGCGTCCGACATCTGCCTGATGGAGACGGCATCTTCGAACCATTGAACATGTTGCATCGGGTCATCCCTGCACGTGTAGTAGGACATCTCTGCTTCTCTGAATCCCTCGGGGACTGGGGCCGAGACAATCAACTCGCTGAATGGGCTCCCTCTACCAACTTGGAGAGTGGGTCCATCTCGCGCCCTAGGCTCGCTGACCCTGTCAGCATTCGCCTGCCCTGGGAACAGTTCCCGCCCAGCCAGATCCCTCTCGCCGCTCTCAACCGGGATCTCCTTCCCAGGGCACTGTCCAGGAGTGTTCTCGCCCAAGGATGGGGTCGCGACAACTGGAACAGAAGGCGTGGCCCACTCTCCTCTCGCGGCGAATGCCAGATGGATGGTTTGTAGGACCTCCCGCTTGAAGTCTTCCAGCATCCCGACCGTGACCCCACTTGTCGGGGGTGACGAGCCGCCCGAGCCAGCCCCTTCGTCCTCGCCTCTAGCCATGAAGCTTAGCTCAAGATTTTCCTGTGCAAGATATGGTCCACGCTAACCGCACCAAAAATGTTGAAGCCAAAACTTGGCCTCAACGAGGGTTCGGACCTAAGGGTGCAGCTTGCACCTAATTCTCCCAAACTTGGGCTCCTAACCAGTTGCTAGGAACTAAAAATCGACCCTGGGCTGCAGCGTGGAGGTCTTACCACACACCCGGAAGATCTCAAGAGCGCTTCCCCTCCCAAGCCAAAGAAGCTGAGTTGGGCACCTTGAAGAGCTTATAAAACTGAACCAAAATAACTCAAGGAGGAAGAAGCCAAAGAATGAGTTGGATCCCCTCCAAAGGTGCCCACAGGATTTATTTATAGAATTCCAAGCCTGCTCTGTCAACAACGCAATTCTGATGTTTAGAAAAATGTAAATGCAGACGAAGTGGGTCTGTAAACAGCATAACTTCGTTGTTCTGAAAGGCTATTTGCAGACCCTCAAGGGCATCAAGGTAACTTTACCTTTGTACCCCACTGGGCGAGTGGCCCATGAAGGAACCACTCGCCTGAAGAAGCGAATGCTGGGGTGAGCCGAGCATTCCCCCCCCCCCCCCCAGCTCCTCAAAGGAGAGTGTGGGATTCGCATGCCGCTCGCCTGACTTGGTGAGGGCCTTTCCGCCTAACCCTATAATCCTCCTGCCTGCCTGAGCGAAAGAACTTCCGCCCGACATGGCGAAAGGTCTTCACTCTCTCTGGGCGAGTGCGGGTATGCCTACCCCACTCGCCTACTTTGATCAACTTGAACCTGAGGATCCTTGGTTTCGTCGGGGGGTCTCACTCGGCAATATGGGGTTGTACACTCCCGATCAGCGATCGTATCTTCGGTCAACGAACGAGTCCTCGATCGGCGAGTGTCCGGTTGGCAATCTCTGACAGCTTCTGTATGGAGAGTCGATTCTTCGTAACATCTTTTTGGCTTCTTCTGGACAACACATATATGGCCTCTTCTCGACAAGTCGACAACACATTTGGTTTCTTCTTCTGGACAACTGCCTATGGACTAAGGAAGCGCAATATAATCTACACAACTAGATGCATTATATAAACGTGATATATCAAATCATTAAAGATTTACCCAACAATCTCTCCACATTTGACTGAGCAGATTTTACAGAAAGAAATTTATTTACAGAAAAAAGAGCATTTCATAGCATTATCATTATTGAATTTTATCCAATCAAATCATCAGGGCTTTTTGCAACAAGAATATTGAGTTTAAGAACCCGTTTAGGAGAGAGGATCTGTCCGCTTTCACAAATGAGATCGGCGCGATTGTGGCCAATTTGGCAGAGCAGCGAAGTCCACCGGGGTGGGGGTGGACTCTGCGTGGATTTGCTCCGCAGGACATCTGTAGAGCCAAACCGGCCCTAAGTCACATTGTTTAAGTGAAACATATGTTGATGTAAAAATTCCAAACTGCTCTATCAATGTCCTAAGACTTTATGTCGAAAATAGGATTTACAACAAGCATTTTGTGCCCAACATTGCTCCCACTTTGGGGTAAACTCCTTGTTAGTAAAACAGAATTGGTCAAGATGTTCATTATGAGCACATAACTAAAACACAAGGGGTCACCTGATGAACGGGCAAGTGCGAAATTGTAGACTCCGGTGTTGGACTCCTTAATGCTTGAGCAAGATGCTTACAAACAGCCAGACATTGAAAGGGATCTTCTGCTCCTAACCACCACCTTCTTCCTTCGAGTGGTCTCTCCGCAGAATCAAATACATCCTCCATGTGATTCTCCGAAAATGATATGCGTCCATCAAGTGACAATTTGTCCACGCCACCAGCATATAAATTAGCAAGATGTATCTTTAACCACCGCAACCCCCTAGTTCCAAGAGGGCGCCCCTCAGCAAACTCAAGAATTCCTCGACATAAATCAGAACCGAGATGATTTAGATGTGGGTGCATCGGATATGCACGGCCCCTGAAGTCGAGGTTATGTGGGTAGTAGAAGCCTTCCTCCTCTTTCAACTTTCTAGCCACCTGCTCCAAGTTCAAAAGGATTGATAAACATCATAGCATAAGATATATGTTACACTCCAACCATGTTCTGCAAAAACATAACAAATAACACTTACAGAAAGTTTAAATTCCACGTCACACCGTTGAGAATGCATTTCACAATTCTTCTTTTTGGCCGAAAGAAGTGACCACTTCCACTTTTTCATTTCAGCAGAATCTTTTGTCTCAGGTTTGTCTGGAAGTGGGATCTGTAAGTTGAAATAACGGGTTCAAGCAAGAAAAATCATAAATTAAAAAAGACAGAAATTTGACTAGAATAATAAAGAGTCTATTGAATTTCAAGCTTGTCTTATTAACAACACATATGGGATGCACTGAAAAATAACAAGCAGAACTTACATCTTCACGATCAACCAAATCAGCTAGACTGCCTCCACTAGACCATATTCTCTCAACAACGTTAAGGAGTTCTTTGTTTATCCTCCATTTGGTATTTCCAAGCGTATTCAACGCCTGGTTGATATGAACTCTTCTCAATAAAATTGAAAATATGTTTTTTTACTATAAGAAATCTTAAACAGCTTCTAGGTACATGTATTAGTTAAAAAAGAAGCAGACCTTAGAGGCATAAATATTCTGCTTAAAGGAATAAAAAATAATCCATAAAGTATTTACAAAGAAAAATATTCACATTAGAATGAACGGGCAGAGAACATATAATAAGGATGGACGAAGGGAGGGGAAGAGTATCGGGAAAATTGAGTGCACAGATTAATCCTATGATTCCTGTGAAAGATATGCAAAATGTGCTAGTTCAGACTTGAAGCAACTTAACATGAACAACAGCTCAATTCACGAAGAGGGAGAGTTGCAAACAATAAAGCATCTTTTCCAAGTGAATTTGTATAAGAAGAATGTCTTAAATCAAGATTTATGGTAATGAAAGATATTTTATTAAAACATTATTTCAATACCAGAAAATACAGTTCTATCTGTTAAGAAGAAATGGAAAAAGCCCAATATGATAAAGCCCATTCTTGGAGCCCATGTACATTCTCATTAGTCCCACATCATAGGATTGGAGTTCTCTCCTCTCTCTTTCTATATATATGTATGCATACATGTACTCATAGTAATACAAGTTTGAGAAATTAATAAAATTTGGATTATTTTCCTCTCTCTTAGCTTTTCTTTACATGATATCGGAGACATCGGTCCTGCGAAAGTTCTCACTCTGCTCTGGGCGGCTAACATTCTACTAACCGCGGTCTCCTTCTCTCTATCCGCCTGCGGTCTCTTTTTGTCTCCTGCTGTTTCTTTTTTCCTACACGCTGCCCTCTCCATGTAGATCCACTCCTCCTTCCTTCAACCCCCCCGGGGCATTTTATAGTTGTTCGTAGGCTCCCTGCTAGTCGCGGACTACCTCTCTCTGCCCGCTGCGAACTGGATCTCTCTACTGTCAGGCGCGGTCTCTTGTTTTCGCCACGGACTGATTCTTCTGTTCGCTAGTTCTGTGTTCCTACTCGTGTAACACCTCATTTTTCCTGATTAAAGAATTGGAGGTTCTCGAAGCTACCACGCGACAGTAGTTAGCTACCGCCCGGCGGTAGCCCTTTTTTGTTGAGTGCGTCGGGACGAAAGCGTCGGGACGAAAACGCTGAGTAGAGACCGCTGGCGGTAGAGTGGCGGGCTGCGGAGGCTAGCGGATCTGTGAGCTACCGCGGCGCGGTAGGTAACTACCGCCCGACGGTAGCGGGCGAAACCAGTTCCATAAGTTACGATTTATAACCGTCTGATCTTCTAAAACTTGATCGGGTGGCCCAGGAACGCCCGTCCGTGAACCCTAAGTAGGGCAGATGGGTTCTCCTCCCGCTTCATTCCTCATTTGAGAGTTTGGAAGGTTAGGGTTGTGTGAGAGCTTGGAGGAGGAGGAAGAAGTATCTTCCGCCATTGACGAGGTTTCGAGGCTCCTTTAGTTGATCCGAGGCCAGATTCATGGAGAGGGCTTGAAGGCGCACACTTTCATCCGTGCAAATCAAGATCTTCATGGCTAGGAAGAGGAATCGTAAGGTAGCGACACTTCTCCTCCTGATTTTAGGATGCGTGCATGGCATCCATTTTGTTTATGTCTTTATTCAATCATTTAGGCACCAGATCTCTCAAATGAGAGAGGTTCGGGTCGCCATGGTTCAAGAGGAACCACCGGGACGATTGAGTCCGTCCCCGTCATATTGTTGCATTAGAAATCCGCTCTGTTAGTGGTTTAGGCATTGTGGGTGAAGCTGAAATCGCGACCAGTGGTCCGATTCGGTGATATTGCATGACGTGCACTATAGGGATTTTGCTAGAAATCTGATTGCGGCGAAAACGTCGTTTGTGATGCCCTCATTTTTGTGTGAGAACAAATGGTGGTTTAGGGCGGGAAAGGATGTGATTGTTGAATGTTATGTGAAGACATGGCTTTGTGTCTGTGGTCGGCTGGCTGGCCCGTGACGTTGCAAGTCACGTGTGGATAGTATACCGGCAAGACAAGTCCCCTTCTGTGAAAATTGATGAGAACGTCAAGCTTTTGGACAAGCCCGAACGATGAAGCCCACAAGCGGGCAGGGTCAAGCAAGGGTTCTTAACATCGGTTGGATTGTGTGACGGAATTGACGTGAGAGTCAGAGCTTGCAGGCAAGCCCGGGTGTTGAGACCCATAAGCGGGTGGGGCCTACGCAAGAGTTCTCTGTGACCGCTGCTTCGGCCCGCGGAATGGGTGCATTCTGTTTGGCGAGTTCTCCAGACCAAAGGTCTCTTTCATCATCTTACTTGGGATGCTCCTACTATCCCTACTGATGAATGGCTCCGTGATGACGGTCGGGTCCAATCCTGGATTCTCAATTCCATAGACCCCGAGCCATACCGCATGACCATGTATCATGAGACGGCCAAAGCGATGTCGGAGGAGCTTCACTCTCTCTACTTTGGCAAATACAGCTTACTGCATTTGTTTGATATCATATCTGCGCTTCAAACACTGGATCCCAACACAACGGGCGATTTGACCTCATTCGTTGCCAAGGCCAAAACTCTGGTGGAGGTCTGGATCAAACATCAGCCTTCTTCCACATATCTCGCTACACAACGGACACAAAAGAAAGTTTTTGGAACTGCTATGATGATGTCACGTGTTCCTTCTCATCTTCACAGTATCAGGGCTCAGATTCTTTCCTCTTCTACAACGCCCTCTCTGTCTGATGTTTGTTCTATGCTGCTCAAGGTTACCCCACCATCCGAGGTCCCTGGAAATTTCCCTCCGACTCTACTCCAGCAGCACTTTTTACCTACTCCTGCTTCAGCTCGTGGCTCGTCAACTCGAGGAGGTCGCCTTACGTATCGGGGACAAGGACGTGCAGGGCGTTCTACTTTGAATTATACATACTGTGGTCAAGAATGTCGTCTTGAAGTCACTTGCTACCGCAAGCATGGTCTGCCTCCACACCTGATTGCTTCTACAACAGCTGCTCCTCAAACCATTGTTGCGGCCCAACAAGATTCTGACTCTACTACCCAGCAAGACATCAATAGGTGCAAGTTGAGTTGAGCTGCCTCGTGAGCTCGATGAGCCGGCTCGAAAAAAGCTCGACTCGAGCTTGAGCTCGATTGCGAGCTCGTGCTCGAGCTCGCCTGCTCTTGTTCATGAGCTCGCGAGCTTTTGTTGACTTTTAAAAAATAAATAAATAAATATAAATAAAAATAGTTAATGAGTTGAAAAGCTCGTGAACAGCTTGAGCTCGACTCGAGCTCGTGAGCTCGAAATCTCGAGCTCAATATATTGGTCTCGAGCTCGAACTCGAGCCATGCAAAATGAGCTCGTCGAGCTCGAGCTCAAATATTTAGCTCGATCTCGAGCTTAGGAATTTTGTCGAGCTCAACTCGTTTATACCCCAGAATTCAATGCTCTCCGCAACCAACTTCAACAGCTTCAAGGCGTGATTAGTCGCTCATCTGGCTCTCTTGCATCTTTATCCACTGAAAGAAATCCCGTCTCTTCCATAGTCCCCACTGGATTGTGGACTTGGGGCTACTCACCATATTACCTCCCAGAAACCACCTTAGTACATGCAGTCAGTCTATCACAAGTTCATTATTGTAGCAAACAGTGACACCACTCCGGTTTCTGGCGTTGTTGATCTACGACTTACCCCCACTATCTTTCTCTCTCTCCTCGGTTCTTCATGTTCCGAGATCACCGTTCAATCTGCGATCAGTTAGTCGCCTTACTCCGAAACTTGATTGTTGTATAACCTTCTCTCCTTCATCTTTTGTTGTGCAGGATCGTCAAACGCGGAATGTCATTGGTAAAGGGCGACTGTCGAATGGGCTCTATCTGTTGGATGTTTCACCTACCCTTCTCTCTACAGTCTCCTCTGTTGATTGACATCGTCGCCTTGGGCATGCTCCTCTCCCAATTCTCAAGAAGGCTTTTCTTGATGTTACATTGCAAGAGTTTACTTGTGAATCTTGTGTTTATGATAAACAACACCGTACTTCTTTTTCTCCTAAGTGTACTCGGAGTGATACTCCTCTATCTTTAGTGCATTCTGATATCTGGGGACCCTATAAACTCCATAGTGTTTTTGGATATCGCTATTTTGTTACCGTTATTGACGATTAATCATGTCTCACCTGGTTATATCTACTACGTGATCAAACTGAACTTACCTCTGTTTTTTGATCATTCATTACTGAAACACGTACGCAATTCTCTCCTACCTTAAAAATAATCTGCACTGACAATGCTCGTGAATATACTCGCTGCACCTTCTCAAATCTATGCACCGAGTTTGGAATTATACATCAAACCTCATGTACATATACCCCCCAACAAAACGGTGTGGCCGAGCGGAAAAAATCGGCACCTTCATGATGTCGCCCGACCACTCATTTTTCAAATGCAGGTGCCCATACAATATTAGAATTTCGTCATTTTTGTTGTTTGTCATCTCATCCATCGCATGCCCTTCTCCATGCTCGACTTCGCATCTTCGTTTAGCCCGCTCTTTCCCTCCAAGTTTTTGTTCTCCCTCACGCCATGTGTCTTTGGCTGTACATGTTATGTCCACATTCTTGGTCCGCCTAGTGACAATCTTGCTCTTCGTGCCACCAAATGCATGTTTGTTGGCTACTCCCGAACTCAGAAGGATTATGTCTGCTACTCTCCTACTGATGAAAAGTTGATCGTTTTGGCTGATGTAACTTTTCTTGAGGAACAACCGTTCTACTCCTCTCCCTCCCCATTGTTTCTCCATTCCCATGTTACTCGTCTAGTTATCCCTGTCACGACTCTGTCTCTCTCACCTCTTCCTCCACCACTCCCGGTGCCAGCTCTATCTAAACTGCATCTTCGCGTTTATGCTTGTCGTTCTTCCAAGACTAATGCCCTCCAACAGCTCTCAACTGTCAGTGTTATCCCGCGGACTGACGATCACGCATCAACCTCTACGGCTCATTCTTTGGTGAATTATGTCTCTTTACATCGCCTCTCTCTGCCACTCCTCAAATATTTCATCTCTCTTTCTTTCATTCCTATTCCTAACTCTGTGCAGTAGGCTCTTCAACATATGGGGTGGCGTGCGGCCATGGATGAAAAAATGAATGCCCTCTGGGCTAACCAGACCTGGGATATGGTTCCTCTTCCTCCCGGCCAATCATGTGTCAGCTGCAAGTGGGTCTTTGTTAACAAATATGCTCCATATGGGACTGCTGACCGCCTAAAAGCTCATCTTGTGGCCCAGGGTTTCACTCAGCAACAAGGCCTTGATTATGATGAAACCATCTCACTGGTTGCCAAGTTAAATACCGTTCGGGCCCTGATCTCCTTGATTGTGCATCGTCAGTGGGCCTTACATTAGTTAGATATTAAAAACATTTTTCTCAATGGCGACCTCCAAGAAATTGTTTTTATGCACCAACCTCCTGGTTTTGAGACCACGGGGGAGTCCCATGTATGTCATCATCAAAAGTCTATATATGGTCTCAAACAGTCTCCTCGCACTTGTTTTGAAAAATTCAATAAGGTCATTCGAGAAGTTGGTTTTACACGGAGCTCAGCCGACTTCTCGCTCTTCACTCATCATCAACCAACATGCACTGTTATTCTCCTTGTGTACGTTGATGATATTCTAATTACGGGTGACGACTCCACGGGGATTCAACAAATCAAGCAATATTTAAACTCAATGTTTCAAACAAAAGACCTGGGGAATTTCTGATACTTCCTTGGACTTGAGGTCGCAAGGCGACCTGATGGCTTTGTTCTATCGCAACGGAAGTACTGTGTTGATCTTCTTCAATATGTCGGTTACTCAGGATGCAGATACCCCTATGGATGTAAATCACAAACTCTCTGCACATGGTTCTGACTCCGACCTACTACTTGTAAATCTAGAATACTATCGACGTTTGGTGGGAAAGCTGATTTATCTTACGGTTACACAACCTCATATCTCATTTGCTATTGGAGTTGTGAGTCGGTTTATGCATGCTTCTCGGACATCTCATCTGCAGGTCGCAAGGCGACCTGCAGATACCCCTATGGATGTAAATCAGAAACTCTCTGCACATGGTTCTGACTCCGACCTACTACTTGCAAATCTAGAATACTATCGACGCTTGGTGGGGAAGCTGATTTATCTTACAGTTACACGACCTGATATCTCATTTGTTATTGGAGTTGTGAGTCGGTTTATGCATGCTTCTCGGACATCTCATCTCCAGGTTGTCGAGCGCATTCTCATATATTTGAAGACTGCTCCGGGACAAGGACTTTGTAACAAAGCATCTTCTTTTCTATCTCTTGTTGTGTACTCTGACGCTAACTATGTGGGTTCTCTTGATGATAGACGTTCCACAATTGGTTTTTGTACATACTTTGGTGGACACCTTATTACTTGGCGTGGCAAGAAGCAGTCTGTTGTTGTTCGCTCATCTGCTGAGCCCGAGTATCATGTTATGGCAGTTGTATCTGAGCTAACCTGGCTTGAAAGTCTTTTTAATGACTTGGGACATAAACTCTCATCTCCGGCGACCCTATTTTGTGACTGTTGGAACCGAGATTCGGTTCCACCTAAAGTTCGGACCTAGGGGTGCAGCTCACACCTAATTCTCCCAAGCCGTCTTTTGGTGAGAGACCTGAATTTGGAGAATGACCATTGGCTCTAGCGTATAGGTCTCACCTCACACAAGGAAGACCTTTGAGATCTCCCCCTCCCTGGCCAATGCTGAGCTAGGTGTCTTGTAGGATGAAGATGGGTGAAAACCGATGCTTCTCCAAGGCACCCCAGGGGTCTATTTATAAATTTTTGGGGATGGTCTGCTAATAGCGTAATCCCGCTGCTCTAAAATTACTGAAATACCCTGAGTTGGTTTGTCTACAGCCAAACTCCGTTGTTCTGAACAGCTATTCGAAGCCCACCAGGGGCAAAATAGCAGACTCTCAAGCCGGGCGAGACCCTCAAATCAGGCGAGAACTAGGCCCAGGCGGGTGCCGGCCTCGCGCCGCACCCGCCCTCTTGAAACAGGCCGGGGCTGGTGCCGGCCTCCCGCCGCACCCGCCCCCTGAAGGAGGGGGTGGGGCGAGTGTCGACCTCCCGCCGCACTCGACCCCTGAAGAGGGGCCGGGGCGGGTGCCGGCCTCGCGCCGCACCCGCCCCCATGAAACAGGCTGTGGCGAGTGTCGGCCTCCCGCCGCACCCGCCCCTTGAAGGAGAGGCAGGGGCAGGTGCCGGCCTCCGGCCGCACTCGCCCCCTAAAGAGGGGCCGGGGCGGGTGTCAGCCTCGCGCCGCACCCGCCCCCTTGAAACAGGTCGAGGCGGATGCCGGCCTCCCGCCGCCCCCGCCCCCTGAAGGACGAGCCGGGGCGAGTGTCGGCCTCCCGCCGCACTCGCCCCCTGAAGAGGGGTCGGGGCGGGTGCCGGCCTCGTGCCGCACCCGCCCCCTTGAAATGGGTCGGGGCGGGTGTCGGCCTCCCGCCGCACCCGCCCCCTGAAGGAGGGGCCGGGGTGAGTGCCGACCTCCCGTCGCACTCGCCCCCTAAAGAGGGATCGGGGAGGGTGTCGGCCTCGCGCCACACAAGCCCCCTTGAAACAGACCGGGGCGGGTGTCGGCCTCCCGCCGCACCCGCCCCCTGAAGGAGGGGCCGAGGCGAGTGCCGGCCTCCCGCCGCACTCGCCCCCTGAAGAGGGGCCGGGGCGGGTGTCGGCCTCCCGCCGCACCCTCCCCCTGAAGGGTACACCAAGCACTAGCATGCTAGGCAAATTTTTCACCCCCTATTAGAATATCATGCATATCAACAATAAATTTGACCCCAAGAGTGCAAAACCCCCTAAAAGCTTACAAATGTGTAGCAAGTCTTGCGCCTGCCTGGGGGCCCCACTTCGCGAATACGGGGTTGTACAGTGACAATCAAACAGCTATACATATTTCCAAGAATCTCGTATTTCATGAGCGAACCAAGCATATTGAAGTCGACTGTCACTTCGATCGGGAAAAAGTTCAATCAAAGAAGATAGAATTAGAGCATGTTCCTGCTACAGGGCAAGTTGCTGACATCCAAACAAAAGCCCTTTCTCGACCGCTATATCAACAGTTCTTATCCAAGCTTGGCGCCTACGACTTGTATGCTCCAACTTGCGGGGGAGTGTTAAGAAGAAATGAAAAAAACCCAATATGAGAAGCCAATTCTTGGAGCTCATGTACATTCTCTTTAGTCTCACATCATAATATTGGAGTTCTCTCCTCTCTCTTCCTATATATATATGTATGTATACATGTACCCATAGTAATACAAGTTTGAGAAATTAATAAAATTTGGATTATTTTCCTCTCTCTTGGCTTTTCTTTACACTATCCAAGAGAAATGGGATCAGCACTTTAAATCGTTTTAACCATACATTTGGTGCAGGCTGTGTTTTCCTCTCGCTTTTTTAACATTTTGTAATCATCTTAGATTCAACATAACCCTTTTTCCTTTACAGTAATTTCATAGTAAGTAAAAATATCTACCTTCGTAGTTTTTCCCTTGTGCTCATCTACATGCATAAACCATCTTAATTACGGTTTTAGTTTTATAGCATTTACATTTTAATATTTCTGGTCACTTCTTCACTTTAACCACTTAGCATTGACGCTTTGGGCTATATCATTATCTTTATCCCCATTAGTTTGAATAATCGAACCGAGATATTTAAACCTGTCATGATAAAAAAAATCACTTCACAAGTACTTGTAACACTGGTTAGTGTTTCGTCGAGCATATTTTTAATAACTCTACATATTCACACGAATTTTTTTAATGCACATCAATTTAAACCAAGTGATATTTGATCATGTATTTTCTAGATCAATAAACATTTTCATTGCTCTACATATCTTTCGATTATTTAACTTAAATGCAAAAAATCGCTCATATTACAATTTCCTGGCATGAAACCACAGTGATTCTCTACAATTGAAGTATTTTTCTAAGATAATCCACTCTAACTCTTTCCCATACTTCCATTGTCTAATTTATAAGTTTGATCAATTTATAATTAACATGATCTTGAATATCTCCCTCGTTCTTAAATTTTAGAACTAAAAATATTTCTTATCAGTCAATGAGCATCATCTTTATCCTGAAAATTTCATTGAAAAAACTTGTCCCTATGTATAACTAAATACGTCGACTGCTTGAATGGTAAAATGCTGAGAATGCTTCTGAAGTATTTTAAAAACTATTTATTTTCTTATACCTTTACATAAAAATTTGAAATTTAAAAGGAAGATTGATGAACCTCAAAAATTGGTTGCAGCTGATCTCTTGGAGTTCTTTTAATAGCTTCACGTTGATGTTTGCATCCATGAGTGCGCATGATATATGATGGCAAAAACAGATGTGCACCTTTATCATAACTGTAGAAGATTATGAAAATGTTAACATGTAGAAAACACAAAAATCATGATATTGAAGTTGAAAAGCCAAGCAAAAGAGTGCCATTCTTTCAATTGAAAAGCAAAATCACTAAGAAACCGTCGCATAGCATTATGCATGCAGACTTTTGTAGAAAGGAAATAGAGCATCTGAATCAAAGAACAAAAAAGTATATTATGATCTTCTAGTGAATTAGATCCATTGCCAAGTTCTTAAAGGTTACACTTTTTACACAAAGGAAACTCATTCATTCGATGATACGAAAGGGACGGAACACGTTGTTCATGGTGGATTGGATGGCGGTCGGGGCGTTCGTCAGGCCGAACGGCATGACGAGAAACTCGTAGTGGACATCATGTATCCGAAAGGCCATCTTTGGCACGCCCTCTGCCCGCACGCGGATCTGGTCGAAACCCGAGCGTAAGTCCAGTTTGGAAAAATAGGTGGTACCGGTTCGGATTCCTGAACCATGTGCTACACATGAGGATGCTGAAATCTGGGTCGACCGTGCGAAGAATGGAGCGAAGGATGGCCGCTGAACGAGCCAGCGAGGATTCGCCCTGAAGGTGATCAATCGCGCCCGACGCCTCAAAATCCATCGTGAGGCGCCCCCAATTATGTTTGCAGTCCCCAAGCGTGCTCAACTAGTACAAGCCCAATATCGCATTCATCCCGCCAAGGCCGGAGACATAGAAATCCACAGAGCCCAAGTACGTGTCGATGGAAAACTGCAGGCCGACAGAGCGTCCCGTCGTGCGAGCAAGCCGATCGTCGACAAGGGAGACAAGAAAGCCTGGGGCTAGGGTCACTGGAAGGTGAATCGCCGCTACGAGATCCTGGAAGATGAAATTGTGACTGGAGCCTCTATCGATCATAAGGACTATCGGCGACTGCTGCACGGAGGTCTTGAGCTTCATGGTGCACAGGTCGGTGATGTCGCGCACCGAATAGCGAGAGACCTCCAACCAATGTAGAGTGGCGGCCAGCTCAGCCGTATTGTTCCCTTCCTCGTCGAGCTTAAGGGCCTCAAATTTGGCCATCACAATCTCCTCTTCTTCGGCCCCCAAGAGCATCCGGAAATCTCGACTGGGACATTCATGGGTCGGTGAGTACGGACCCTTGCAGCGGAAGCAGAGACCCTTGCCCCGAAGGTCAAGTTACTCCAGATGTGAGATCCGTTGGGGGGGGGGGTCGAACCCACAGGGGTGGCGTCTACGACTGTGGCGGAGGGTGGTTGGGTGGGGAGGCCGACCCATGGGAGGCAGCGGCCGGGAGGAGGCCGGGGGGGAGTACCGTGCGGTCGGGGAGGAGGCGATGGTGGAAAAGTCGGCATCCACAAAACGTGCTTGCTCCATTGTGCGGGATTGTGCGGGATAGGGTGGTGGGTCGTGGACCCGAAGACAATTGTGGATGTACGGGCGCAAGCAGACGAGAAACGTGCCCAAGTATTGGTCGAGCGATAGGTCGGGCACGTGTGTGGCCACCTTGATGAAGTCATCGATGGAGTCTGCTTGGCGTACATTACCCAGATGTTCATAGGGGTTATCGGCGTGGCGGCTGCCGTAACAACGGATTAGCTCGTCTTTGAGGAGTGGCCAGGACAAGGCCGGTAACGACTGGCGGATTCAACAGACCCAATGAAGAGTCGAGTCCTCCATGTAGATCGTGGCAAGGGGAACCATTTGAGTTGCGGGTGTGCCCTGGACGTCGAAGTAGTACTCAGGTTGTGCGAGCCAACCCAGAGGATCGGTCCCGTCGAATACCGGTAGTTCAATGCGGCGGAGAGCGCCGGCAAAAAGCTTGTGGAGAGGGGGAACGCCTGTCGGAGGATCATCGTGGTTGTTGGTTGAATTCGTGGTGACGAGCGGCGGGGTCGGTGGAGCAGCTGGAGATGGTGGAAGGGAAGCGAGGAGGGCGTGGATGTCGCGGACGACAACCTGGAGGTACGACGGGGTCGTATCAACCAGATCGAGGAGGTCGGAGAGCGCCGCTGTGGCGGCGGCTAGATCGGAGTCACACGCCATGCTGCGGGTGGTACGCATATGTCGGGGACGCGCGGAGAGAAGCTGAGCGCAGAACGGGCAACGCGGAATATCAGCGGAGAGGGTTGTAGGATCGACGCAGGGAAGGATGGCGGCGCGCGAAAGGAGGTGGAACTAGTTTATAGCGGATGTTACGACTGTGGCATGGGAGGAGCAGGCGGCGGTTACATGCGAGAGAGAGCAGTGGCGGCGACACGCGCGAGCGCGGGAATGAGAGTGAGGGAGCGGCGGGGGAGGGGAACGCGATATACGATTAAGGCAACCAGGAACCGATGGGTTTGTGTGTGCACTGGTGTTAGCAGTTCAGCATTGGCGCCCGTATTTACTCGACTGCCCCTTCACTGTCAGAACCGACCACCGCAACTTGAAGCATCTATGGAGCTAGAAGGTCTCCACCCCAGGCCCAGCAGCTCTGGATAGCCAAACTCTTGGGCTATCAATTCTCCATTGAGTACAAGATCGGGTAGACAAACACGGCCGTGAATGCCTTATCCCACCGAGAGCATGACGGCACCTTGGCGACGATCTCCCTTTGCTAGTGGCGGTACGCTGCGATCCTCCAAGAGGAGGTGCGGGCGGACCCCCACTACGGCTGCATGATCGAATAGTTTCGGGCCGTGCCGGATGCGCACCCCCCCCCCCTTCAGACTAATGGGTGGCATACTCTACTTTCGCGACCACCTGAACCTCACAGCATCTTCACCATGGATACCTCGCCTACTGGAAGAGTTCACTGTTCACCGATAGCGGGGCACTCGAGGGCCTACCCGACCTACTGCTGACTGGTGGCCACCCTTTACTGGCGCAACATGATGAGTGCAGTACAACAGTTCGTGGTCGACTGCCTGGTCTGTCAAAGGGCCAAATACCAAAATCTCGCCCCGGTCGGCCAGCTACAACCCCTTTCGGTACCTGATCAGGTTTGGGAGGGTATCGTCATGGATTTCATTACTCGCCTCACACATTCTCAGGGGTACGACTGTCTATTGGTGGTAGTCGATTCCGACGGTGAAGGGGCGACCGAGTAAATACGGGCGTCAATGCATGAGGGTCGCCCCATCGCTTACTACAGCAAGGCCTTCATCGACCGGCGAAAGGTGGCTTCTACCTACGACAGCGAGTTGCGCGCATTGGCGTTAGCAGTTCAACATTGGTGCTCGTATTTACCCGGTTGCCCCTTTGGTGTCAGAACCGACCACCGCAGGTTGAAGCATCTATAGAGCCAGAAGGTCTCCACCTCGGCCCAGCAGCTCTGGATAGCCAAACTCTTGGGCTATCAATTCTCCATCGAGTACAAGACCGGGCAGACAAACACGGCCGCAGACGCCTTATCCAAGAGCATGGTGGCACCTTGGCGGCGATCTCCCTTTGCCAGTGGAGGGACGCCGCGATCATCCGGGAGGAGGTGCGGGCGGACCCCCACTACAGCCACATGATTGAAGAGCTTCGGGGCATGTCGGATGTGCACCCCCCTTTCCGACAAGTGGGTGACAAACTTTACTTTCGCGCCCGCCTGGTCCTCGCAGCGTCTTCACCATAGATACCTCTCCTACTGGAGAAGTTTCACTGTGTAACGACCTAAAACAAAAATATATGTCATAAATTCCCGATGATGAAAGAATTTAAAATCAACGTCGAGTCAACGTCGCACATTTTATATTTGAAGTTCGAAATTTCCGATGTTTTTGCGACGATCGTCTCGTGTTTTGTTTCCTATTCTGTTATTGTTTGGGAATGAATTGATTTGGTCGGTTCAACTGAACCCTGTTGGCATTGGCTGATTGGTTTAATTGGTCTTGCAATGAAAGTGAGTTTGGGTTGGTTTAATTGGTCTTGCAATGAAAGTGAGTTTGGGTTGGTTTAATTGAACTGGCTGGCCGGTTCAGGGCTCACATTGTTGAAATGATAACTATATTTCATTTTTAGTTGTTGTTATGTGATACGATATGTTCAGCGTTGGACATAAATTGAGTGGTGGGCATATATCAAGCGGTGGACTGATGTATACGGTGGCTTATTCCCATTATATACCCATTCGATTCCTTCCCCTCTTGGCATTTTTTACAATTTGGAGAGCTCTGCATTGCTGGTGAACGCTAGGGTTTGCCCGATTCTTCCTCCTGCTCGACAAGCTTTTGTTCTTTCGTCGTCAGGACTGGAAGGCTCGGTCGTCGATTGTGCTCAACGACTCGATTAAGCAGTGTTTTGGCTTTGTTGTTGGATTAGTTCCTTCTGCTCCAATCCTCCACTGCGAGCCTCCTTCTTTCTTTTGTGTTTATACTTGCTGGATATGAAATATTATGGAGTATAGGTGGCAGTTAAGGAGTTAGCGTTTTATTTTTAATGATTGACCTTGGGGTTTGATTTATTTGTGCATCACGTGAGGGTACTGAATTTTATTTCTTATTTTTGCATAATGTTTGGCCGGCTGTTTTGCGGTTGGAGGAGCATGATGGTTCATTTGTTTTATTTTACTTGCCTTGATGTTCAACTGTTTGGATGAGCAAAATCATATAGTTGTTATACTCCTTGTTGGTCGGCCACCAATATTGGAGATTTATAGTGTTGATTTGGGATGATTGCGTGCATGTGGGGATTTTACTATAAGTTTCTCCTCCATTGTTTATTTTAGTTGGCTTGTTGATTGGTGTATGTTGCTTGGACTTGAGCTGTTTTTTGGGGGCCGCTATTAATAGTTGTCTTGGCCTGCCATAAGAGGCTTTTGTTGGTGATACCTAATATTTCTTTTTTGTTGCCCTTGATAACTCTTTTGGGTTGTCTTTGATATTAACAATTTGTCGATTTACGGTGAAGTTTTCCCTACCTTAAGACAACTCCTTTTGAGTCGTAGTTATTATCACCATTGGAATTTAATCGTTGCTAGATAACGGCGCAACCCTAAGTAAATGATTTCATTGATATTGCATTGGATGGCGTCCGGTGATGGCCGCGATGAAAATCCCGGCGCCGATAAAGGCAAGGGAATATTTGTGAGTTTTTACTTCTTTATTTATGCTTATTAACTTACTTTTGGAATACAGTGGTAGATCTTTTCTCACATTTTAGAAAGTATTTTGTTCGTAGTTTTAAAACACTAATATCTCGAAATCGCTGAAGGATGCGGAATTTGAAATAGCAAGTATAAGCGATGATTCTGAGGGAAACTTGAAATAAAATATACCATGTATAAATGCTTAGATCTACGAATGAGATGACAACATAACCGAATTAAAACTGAAAGATATTGATAAGGGTTAACCCAATGTTGTGGGGAGGGTATGAATACCCATGGCAAAATACTTTTGATATTTTATGCAGCCGTTGAAGGCCAGAAGTCGTTGAAGACCTAGAAGTGATTCAACATACCCTTATGATTTCTTACGATATTAGAAGAAGATCAATAAGAAAGAAAATGCAAGATTGTATAGAGGTAAATTAGTTTTAAATTTAAAGATTAAGAATTGAATATGAAATGAAGAAAAGATAATAAGAAGACAAAGGAGACTTGATCACGATTTGAAGGAAGACTAAAATGAATATAAGAAGAAACTGTATAAGAACGATAACAAATGGCAAAGATATTGAAGCTTTCATGAACAACGAACAAAGTAAATACAATCATGAGAAAGATAATTTAGTGATTATTTATACAATATATCTCTTAGATTTACTATTTCCTGCACTTGAGTATATATGTTTAATGTTACCAATGTTTCTTGGTTGCTTGTATAGCAGTTAAAGAGATGTTCCTCACTTAGTCATATTTTAAGACTAAGTCCGTCGTCTCTTTTGTTGAGGTAGCTAAAGGGGCACTGGGTACGCAACAAAAAGCTAGATTGATCGAGGAAGAATGACAAAAGCTCGTTGCAGAACGCTTGAAGGTATCAGTCAATGTCTACTCGAGTCGCTGAATCCGAGATGGTCGGGATGAGCAAGATGTAAATAAGGATGTCGATGTCTTGTCAGCCGAAAGTGATATTGGAAATCAACCGAATCAACAAACTCAACCACAACCCCCAGTGAATGAACTTGCTTTAGCCATGGCAGAAGCATTAAAGATGGTGTTACCTGCATTTAACATAGCACACCTAGTTGTTCCTCCGGTGAATGTTCGCCTTGTGAATATCCCACCACCAGTAAATGTCCCTCCTGTGAATGTGTCACCGCCACCTCCTGTTATTGTCCCTATCGTTCCAAATGTCTTAGTGGACCAACCTTTTTATCGACAAGTGGTTGTCGACCTAAAACAATTTCTGAACTTAAAACCACCTGCATTTAAAGGAGATTTATTCTCGTTGGACACGGAAGATTGGCTTTTAAGAATAGAAACTATTTTCCAAGTTATGGCATGTCCAGAAAATCAAAAGGTTGGGTTGACTACGTTTTTATTTGAAGGAAAAGCAAAACATTGGTGGGATAGTATCATGAAACGAAAATATGCAGTTCAAAGTATCGTGATCATAACATGGAAGGAATTCGAACATGAGTTTACGTCATGGTTTGTACCAAGATCAGAAAAACAAGTGCTACAGGATCAATTTCTTAGACTGATGCAAGAGAATAAACCGGTAATTCAATATGAAGCGGAGTTTTCAAAACTAGCGTATTATGCCGACGCTATGGTTGAGATGGAAGAAGATCGGAGATGATTATTTCAGCAAGGCCTTCGTGATGAAATTCGTACTTTTGTGGTGTCCCATGACATCAAGAATTATGGCAAATTAGTAGAACGAGCTCGAATGGTCGAAATTGATTTAAAAAAGTCGCAAAAGAGACGTGAGATGTTTAAGAGGAAGACATGCGAAGAATCAAGTAGGAAATCAACGGAAATAGTCAACGAGCCGCAGTGGAAAGAAAGGAAGCTATCGCAAGTTGCACCTGCAGCAAGTAGCAGTGTGTCCCAGATAATAACGAAATGTTTGAAATGCGGACGAAATCATCGGGGAGAATGTCTCGCAGGTGTTTACTTTTATTGCCGCCAACCGGGACATAGGTGCAGTGAATGTCCAAAGTTTTTGCAAATGAAAGAGGGTAGTGTACAAACAACTCCAGTGCCCCCGCAACAAAAACTATACCAGATTGGTGCGGAATCGTTAGCTTCTATGCCAGCACCAGAAGAAGCAGCACCTGAAGAACGTCATATCGATCCACGAGCTTTTAACTTGGGTAAACCGTGGGAAGGAAATGGAAAGAAATGAAATCATCTTTTGATATTAAGTTTTATGATAGTATGTGTAAGAATAAAGATGTATCTCTGATGTTTTGCTTACAAACAATGTTTAAGTAATGCAAATAGTAACTTGGTGATGCGGTTGATGCCTATATTTGAAAATATTCGTTCCTAACATCTTGTTAGACGTAATGCCACTTTTTCCGTGATTTTCCCGGGCGAAAACTCTTTGAAGGTGCGGTGAATTTGTAACGGCCAAAAACAAAATATATGGCATAAAAAGAAATTCCCGACGATGAAAGACTTTAAAATCAGTGTCGAGTCGACGTCGCACATTTTAGATTTGAAGTTCAAAATTTCCGATGTTTTTGCGACGATCATCTCGTGTTTTGTTGCCTATTTTGTTATTGTTTGGGAATGAATTGATTTGGTTGGTTCAACTGAACCTGTTGGCATTGGCTGATTGGTTTAATTGGTCTTACAATGAAAGTGAGTTTGGGTTGGTTTAATTAAAATGGTTGGCCGGTTCAGTGCTCACATTGTTGAAATGTGTTAGACTCATTAATCTCATCTCTTATATATTATTTGTATGTTGTTCTCTCTTAATATATATCCCTTTGGACCTCTATTGGAGGTACCAATCATTCCAATACCGCACAACATGGTATCAGAGTGGGTTTAGGGCATCCTCGCTCGATCCCGGTTCGCCGCTTCGTCGATCCCGCTTCGTCGTCGTCGATCTCGCTTGATCTCGCTTCATCGTTGCTGATCCCGCTTTGTCGCAGGCTCCTCGACCCTATGCCGCCTGCGACATCGGCGCGCAAAGGCCATCGGGACGGAGGCGTGCCTCAGAAATGATGTCGCCTGTCGTGATCTCTTCCCTGGGCTTCTCCCGGTGATCTCTTACCTGGGTGATCTCTTACCTGGGTGATCTCTTACCTGGGTGATCTCTTACCTGGGTGATCTCTTCCCTGGGCTTCTGATTCTCCTGCTGTCGACCTCTATGTTGTGGGTTCCCCTATGCCACTGAGCTTTGTTGTCGTCCAGCATCTCGTCTTCCTTTACCGCTGATCTTGGTCATGGGTTCCTCAGTTACGAGCACCACTTAGACGACCGTTCCCTCAGGGGATTTTACCAATACCTTTCCTCCAAATGCGAGGCTTGCTACAACTATCCTTACCTCCTCCAACTTCCAACTATGGAAAAAGGGGGTTACTATGTCCCTATCGGGTATCTGACGTATGCACGACTTTACCCAGCTCCCAACTCATGTTGTGGGGAGTACAGAGTATGAAGATTGGTATAGTGATGATTGCCGCATCTTTGCTCTTCTCCTAAGCTCCATGGATCCATCTGTTCAACAAATGTGCAAGAATTGTAACAACACTAAGGAACTATGGGATACTTTGTATATGATGTTCTCTCAGGCGAACAATCTCTCTCGTCTTGGTGAACTCTTCCCCAAGATAGCTGAGCTGAGACAAGGGGCACGCCCTGTCATCGAGTACTTCACGTCTTGGTGAACTCTTCCCCGAGAAATGGTCCAAATTTTTCCAGCTTCAAGGAATGGAAGGTTCTTGCTGATGAAATCTTGGACCTTTGGGAGATCCCCTCTACTAGGGAAGAGCATCAGGTTCAACGTGAGCATCTTGTACTTCTTTGGCTCCTAAATGGACTTGATCCAAACTTCTTGTTGAAGTATTAGACCGGGCGGCCTTGCGGTCTTGTCCAGCGGTTTGTTGACCGAGCGGTCTGGCGGTCTCACTCAGAAGCCTGGAGACCGGGCGGTCTATCGGTCTCCCATTGCGGCCTATTCTTATCCTGCTGGAGTTGCCGAGCGGTTAACTCATTTGTCTAACCGCGCGGCCTGTGCGGTCTCCTTTATTTCTAGCCGCTCAGTACTGTACATGTTTAGTCCCACATTGTTTGTTTGTACTCTCTCATATCTCCTTCATTCTATAAAAGGGAGGTCATACCTTTGTAAATGATATCTTTTTTGGATAATAAAATTTCAATTATTCAAAATTCTATCTGTTTGTTCTTGCATGTTCGCTATTTTTTACATGGTATCAGAGGACACGGTCTTTTCCTCCTGATTGGGTGCGCTCTCTGATTCTCGCCGCTTGTTTTCTGCTTTACGCGACCTGTCTTCGCGGCTTGCCTTCTCTTCTGTCCGCTGCCCTGTTCGCGCGGCTTGTTTCTCCTTGCTTCTCTTCTCCAGCTGCTATTCGTCGCCGCGACTTGTTTAGTTGTCGCCGCACCCTGGTTCCTTCTTGCCTCTCCGGCTTCCTAGTCGTTGCGGCCTGCTTCTGTTCGCCCGGCTTGCGACTTGTTGTTGTCGCTGCTTCTTGCTTTCTCTTCTCTTCTGTTCGCTCGGACTTTTCAGTCCGCGCGACCTCTTCCCCACTGTGCATTTGTCTGCTTCCTGGCCGCTTGTGTTCGCGCGGCTTCTTCCTTTTACACCGCTGCGGTTTCGCGCGGGTTGCTCTCCTTTTTCCTCTCCCCGCGGCTTCTCTTCTTCTCGCGCGGTTTCTTGCTGTTTTCTATGACTACTTCCGGTCTCACCACCCCCGTTATCTCCACCACTCCTGCAGCTCCTTCTCCACCTCCTCCTTCGGGCAACCTTGGCACACTGTCTAATCTTGTTGGCTCCAACTATCCCGATTGGAGCGTTTCTTTCACCTTTCTTCTTTGCACTCAGCGCAAGCGTCATCACCTCACCGATGACCCTCCTCCTCGTAACTCTCCTGAGTTTGATGACTGGGATGCGAGTGATGCTCTTGTCCGCACTTGGCTGGCCAACAGCCTCTCTGATGAGTGTCTTCTCGTCATTCGCCATGATGAGACGGTCAAGGCCGTCTGGCTTCACCTCGCTGCTCTCTATTCGAAGGGGAGCCAGACGTCCCGCATTTATACTCTCTATGCGGACCTCTTCGCGCGCCCTTCCATGTCTCCTGCTGCGGCTTATCAGCAGGTTCAGGCTCTTGGTGCTGAAATCCTCCAGAATCGCCCCTTCTCCGCGGACTTGGCCGAACAACACAAACACTTCCAGGAACTCCTGGTTGTTTGTTATCTTCTCCGTCTTCCCGATTCCTATGATATGATCCGCCAGCAGATCCTGGGTGAGGCGGAATCTCCTACTTTGGATGTCACCGCGGCTCGCATTGCTGATGTTACTTCGCTGCTCCAGCGGCCTCTGTTGGCCTCCCCCCCTTCCCAGGACTCCTTTGCTCACCAAGCTCAGAAGGGGGGACCTAGTGGCCGCGGCCACTCCGGCGGACGGGGTTCGTCCCGGTTCCTCTGCTCTCACTGTGGTCGTACCGGCCATTCTGTTGACCGCTGCTGGCAGAAACATCCTCATCTTCGCCCTTCCGGTGATGCTCCTTCTTCGGCCTCCGCCTCTTCTCGGCCGTCTGCCTCTGTGGCCACGACGTCAGGTAGTGCCCACGTCGTTACCCAAGGTAAATGGCTGATTGACTCCGGTGCTACAAATCATATGACTGGCAACCCTCATTGCTTCTCCCGTCTTGAGACACATGACCTCTTACCCCCGGTTCGTGTGGCGGATGGTTCACCGTCCCCGGTTTATGGGACGGGCACGGTTCAACTCACCCCATCGCTTTGCTTGGAGGACACTCTCTATGTCCCGAAGTTCCCGTGCAATTTATTATCTGTTACTACTTTATGCCGGCAACTTCAGTGTTCCGTCTTATTCACTCCAACTACTTGTTCTTTTCAGGACCCGAGGACCCAGCGGACGATTGCTACTGGGACTGAGAGCGGCGGCCTCTACTTCCTCGACGATGTTTCCGCTCTGTCTGCCTACTCCTCCTCTACAGATCTCCTTCAATGGCATCTTCGCCTTGGACATCCTCCTCCTCGGATTCTTCGACAGCTTCTGCCCCACTTACCTCCTACCAGTTCTCCGCTCAACTGTGATGCGTGTCAGCTTGGCAAACATCATCGCTCCTCCTTCCCACCGAAGCAAGGCTGTGGCTCCTCTCGCCTGTTTGATCTTATTCATTCTGATGTCTGGGGTCCTGCTCCTACCCTCACTGTTGCTCGGGGTAGTTCCTATTTTGTCACTTTTATAGATGATTTTTCACGATGTACCTGGGTGTATCTATTAAAAGATCGCTCTGAACTCTTTTCTGTTTGGCAATCATTTTATTTTATGATTCAGAATCAGTTTGACATTTCTATTAAAATTTTACGTTCTGATAATGCCAAGAAATATCTTAATCATGAGTTCTCCTCTTTCTTTCACCAACATGGTCTTCTTCATCAAACTACTTGTGTTTACACCTCCCAGCAGAATGGGGTGGCGGAGCGTAAAAACCGTCACCTGCTTGATGTTGCTCGTACTCTCATGACGCAGATGCACGTACCTCGCTCCTACTGGGGCTACGTTGTGCTCCTCGCCTGCTATCTCATCAATCGCCTTCCCTCCACAGTTCTCCATGGCCAGACCCCCTTCTCCATTCTCTACCCCCACAAGGAACCTTTTCCTCTCCCTCTTCGTGTCTTTGGTTGTACGGCCTTTGTTCACGCTCCCTCCGCTACCCGCGACAAGCTTTCCCCCCGTTCCACCAAGTGTGTCTTTTTGGGGTACTCTACCACTCAAAAAGGCTATTGATGTTTTGACCCCCTTCTACGCAAGCAATTTGTCTCCGCGGATGTGACATTTTTCGAGAATGCTTCCTACTTCTCTCCTACCTCCTCTCTTCCTTTTGATATCTCCGCTCCCTCCACGCCTCTTGACGTCTCCCCACCTCTGTCTCCTCCTCCACCGTCTCCTTCACTGTCCGTCTCCCCACCCACCCCTCCTCCCTCCTCTCCGACGCCGTCTCTCTCTAGTCCCGGGCCAGCCTTCTCTGCCACGGACGCTCCGGTCGCTGACGCACCCGTCGACCTGGATCTTCCCATTGCTCTTCGCAAAGGGGTGCGGGCGTGTACTCAACACCCGCTTGCGGCAGTTGTTTCCTATGATCGGCTTTCTCCTTCTCGCAGGTGTTTTGCCTTGGCTATCTCCGCTACTTCTACTCCCCGCACCTACCAGGAGGCTCTTGCTCTCCCTCATTGGAAGTCTGTCATGGATGAAGAGATGACTACTCTTACTGAAAGGGGTACCTGGACCCTTGTTCCTCCTCCCGTGGGCACTGATGTGGTTGGCTGTCGCTGGGTCTTCGTTGTGAAATTTCGCCCCGACGGCACTGTGGATCGCTACAAGGCCCGGCTGGTGGCCAAAGGCTTCACTCAGACTTACGGCATTGATTACTTTGACACTTTTTCTCCGGTTGCTTACCTCAGCACCATTCGGGTTCTTCTCTCTGTGGCTGTTAACCGGGATTGGGCTATTTCCCAGCTTTATGTGAAGAATGTCTTTCTCTATGGCGATCTTCAGGAGGACGTCTACATGGAGCAACCTCCTGGGTATGTTGCACAGGGGGAGACACGCGTATGCCATTTGAAGAAGGCCATTTATGACCTAAAGCAGAGCCCTCGGGCGTGGTTCGACAAATTCAGTGGCATTGTGGCTACCATCGGCTTTACAAGGAGTTCGGCCGATCACTCCTTATTCATTCGCAGAACGGCCTCGGGACTGGTGGTTTTAGCAGTATATGTGGATGATATTCTTCTTACTGGCGATGACCGAGATGGGGTGGACTTGACGAAGAAGCACCTCCGTCAACACTTGGTCACGAAGGATATGGGCTCCCCGAAATACTTTTTGGGGATAGAAATCTCTCGGAAACTTCACTCGTTGGTTCTCTCCCAACGGAAGTATGCCCTTGATCTTCTACAAGAAGCAGGATTGACAGGTGCCAAACCGGCTCGGTTTCCCATGGCTATTGGAGAAGACAAAACGTGGACGGATGACTCGCCTCTTCTATCTGATGTCACAAGGTACAGACGTTTGGTAGGCAAACTCATCTATCTCACGGTGACTAGACCCGACATCGCCTATGCTGTAGGCAAGGTCAGTCAGTTTATGCAAGCTCCCAGGGAGTGTCATCTTCAGTCTGCCCTGAAGATTTTAGAGTATATCAAAGCAGCACCAGGCAAAGGGCTAATCTTTCAGAAGAATGATCATCTGAGGGTTGAGGTCTACTCAGATTCAAGTTACGCGGATGACAAAGGCGATCGTAAGTCCACATCAGGATTTTGTACCTTTGTTGGAGGAAATCTTTTGAATTGGAAGAGCAAGAAACAGTCTGTTGTCTCCAGATCCAGTGCAGAAGCCGAATACCGGAATATGGCGTCAACCACGTGTGAGTTAAAGTGGTTGCGGGCTCTCATGCTTGACCTAGGGGAGGTCTATGACTATCCTCTTCCTATGTTCTGTGACAACAAGGTCGCTATATACATATCCAGAAATCCAGTCTTCCATGAGAGAACAAAGCATATAGAGGTTGACTGCCACTTCATTCGGGAAGAGATTTTGAAGAAACAGATCTGTACACCGTTTGTCACCTCTGACAAAGAATTGGCAGATATCTTCACAAATCCGGTCTCTACTTCCTTCTTCCACATTTGTGACAAGCTGTGTATGATTGATATCTATGCTCCAGCTTGAGGGGGAGTGTTGAAGTATTAGACCGGGCGGCCTTGCGGTCTTGTCCAGCGGTTTGTTGACCGAGCGGTCTGGCGGTCTCACTCAGAAGTCTGGAGACCGGGCGGTCTATCGGTCTCCCATTGCGGCCTGTTCTTATCCTGCTGGAGTTGTCGAGCGGTTAACTCATTTGTCTAACCGCGCGGCCTGTGCGGTCTCCTTTATTTTTAGTCGTTCAATACTGTACATGTTTAGTCCCACATTGTTTGTTTGTACTCTCTCATATCTCCTCCATTCTATAAAAGGGAGGTCATACATTTGTAAATGATATCTTTTTTGGATAATAAAATTTTAATTATTCAAAATTCTATCTGTTTGTTCTTGCATGTTCGCTACTTTTTACACTTCTCGACAACGAATACTGAAATGCTAGCGAGTCCTTCTACCCTGTGAACTGCTAGTGTGTACCATCGTCTGACTAAAGCCAGTTCAGCATGTACTCCATCTGCTCTACATATTTCCTCCGGAGAGTTGATGACTCTTGCTTCTCGGGGTGGAAGAGGAACTAGTCGAGGGGGCTGCTCTGTTCGTGGTCGTGATACCGAAACGAGACATTGTACTCATTGCGGCCGTCGGGGCCACACGAAGGATACATGTTGGGTCGTTCATGGGAAGCCAGACTGGGCCTCCAAACCTCATCCTTCATCTCGCTCTGCGCACTTGGCCGACTCCACTTTTACACATCCGAATCCGAGAACTTTTGAAATATCTGAGGATGAGTATCATCGCTTGCAGGCTCTCCAGATCGACTCTCTGAATCATATTGCTGTTGTGATCCAAAGCATTCAACTTGTTTGCACCTCTCAGCGTCCCGTCTAGTGGTTGGCAGATTCTGGTGCTTCTGATCACCTGACTAGTACCTCAGGTATCTTACACTCATACAAACCTCATAGTGAGTCTTCAATTACAGTTGCGGATGGATCAATTGTGCCCATTGTCGGGTTTGGTAGCTGCAATGTGACACCTGACATGACTCTATCCTTTGTTGCCCATGTCCCTCAATCTGCTTACAACTTATTGTCCATTAGTAAGCTTACTCGTGATTTAAATTATATTGCTACCTTCACATCTTTTGTTTGCATTTTTCAGGAACAGTCGACAGCCGTATTATTGGTAGAGGAAAACTGTGTGGTGGCGTCTATGTTCTGGACGAAGTCTCCCATCTTGCTTGTTCTGCTGCCTCAAATAAATTCTGGGATCTTCACCGTCTTCATGGTCATCCGTCTATGCAGGTCATGCGTCGTCTGTATCCTGAGTTTGGGAAGGTTTCTCATCTCAGCTGTGAGTCTTGTTTGTTTGTTAAACTCCACAGAGTTTGCTATGTTTCTCGTCTTGATGTTCGTGCTTCTACACCTTTTGATTTACTTCATTCTGATGTTTGGGGACTGTGTTATGTCCCTACGTTGTTAGGACACAAATATTATATTACGTTTATTGATGATTTATCTCGGATGACTTGGGTATATTTAATGAAAAATCGTTCTGAGCTGTCATCTATTTTTCAAAATCTATGTAATGAAATCTTCACACAATTCTTTGTTCGTCTTAAGTGCCTCGAACTGATAATGGTCGAGAATACCTATCTCAGTCCATGTCTAACTTTCTCTCTGACAAATGTATCATTCATCAAACCAGCTGTCCTGATACCCCCCCCAACAAAATGGTGTTGGCGAGAGGAAAAATCGACACCTCCTTGAGGTCACACGGGTCATTCTTCACCATAGGCATGTACCCAAACACTTCTAGGGTGATGCAGTTCTTACCGCTGCACACCTCATTAATCATCTTCCCACTCATATCCTCGAGGGGGAGACACCCTATCACACTCTTTACCCAGATCTTGCTGGTCGCCTTCTACCTTTGAGGGTCTTTGGGTGTGTATGCTATGTCTGAGATGTCCGTCCCTCTGTCTCGAAACTTGATCCTCGCTCTTTGAAATGTATTTTTCTTGATTATTCTCGGACTACTAAAGGATATCAGTGTTATTCTCCCGATCTCCACAAATACATTATCTCATAGGATGTTGTCTTCCTGGAATCGAACTCTTACCTTCCTAGTGGATCACCATGTCCTGACCCATCTCTTGATGACATCTTGGTTCCCCGTCCTGCACCTGCAATCCTCTCTTCGACTGACCTTTTGTGTCCCCTTTGGGGGCAATTTTACTCTCATCGCTCTTCTGATAGTACATTAGTGCCACCACCTCAGCCTACCTCTCCCACCGTTGATATGTCGACTGTTCCTACGGAAGCACCTGCTAGCGTGCCTGCTACTTTCATGTCAGTCAGCCCAGATCTCCCTATTGCAGTCAGGAAAGGGAGTCGGACCTGTCGGGACAAACCACTATATGTTAGTTGTTACGAAGGATTGTCAGCCTCTCATACTGCCATGCACTCCACTCTGGATCAATATCGTCTCCCCTCTACCGTTGCGGAGGCCAAAGCTCATCCTAGCTGGGTGGCTGCTATGCACGATGAATTGACAGCCCTTCAACTTAACAACACATGGGAGTTGGTCTCCTTACCTACTAGCAAGCTGGCTATTGGATGCAAATGGATCTATTCTATCAAATTTAATGCGGATGGTTCCCTGGATCGCTTGAAGGCCCGCTTGGTTGTCAAATTCTATGCGCAGACTTATGGCGTGGATTACGATGAAACATTTGCCCTCGTTGCTAAGATGTCCTCTATTCGCATCCTGCTCTCTCTTGCAACCTCTCACCAATGGCCCTTGTACCAGTTGGACATCAAGAATGCATTTCTTCATGGGTCCTTAGATGAAGATGTGTATATGGAACAACCACCCAGGTTCGTTGCTGAGGTGGAGCGTAATAAGGTGTGTTATCTCCGGAAGTCGTTATACGGATTAAAGCAATCCCCTCGGGCATGGTTTGCTCGTTTCCGATTTGTGGTCACTCAATTCGGGCTTACCAAGAGTGCAAAGGACTCCTCTCTCTTTTATCAGAAATCTTCGGCTGGTATTGTTCTTCTAGTGGTTTATGTCGATGATATTGTCATCACAGGCAGCAATTCTGAAGCGATAACAAGTCTCAAGACATTCATACACTCCAACTTCCAGACAAAAAATTTGGGTTCATTACGGTACTTCTTAGGGATTGAAGTTGCTAATTATGATGATTCTCTCTTTATTTGTTAACGCAAATATGCTCTTGATCTTCTATCCGACCTTGGAATGTCTATATGTGGCCCTATGAATTCTCCACTTGAACCAGGGGAAAAAGATCTTCATGTTGAAAGCAAACCATTTGATTCACTAGAGAAGTATCGTGGAATAGTGGGAAAACTGAACTACCTTACCATGATTTGTCCTGACATTGCTTGTGTTGTAAGTAAGGTCAGTCAGTTCATGGCTGCTCCAACTATCTCTCAATGAGAATCTGTTCTCCGAATCGTCAGGTACATAAAGAAAGATCATGGTCTCGGGATATCATACAAGAATTGAAGTCATTCTAATATTGAGGCATACTGTGACTTGGACTGGGCAGGCTGCTTAGCCACCCGAAAGTCAACCACGGGATTTACTATCTTTCTGTGTGGGAATCTCGTCTCCTGGAAGAGCAAGAAACAGACCACGATTGCTAGATCTAGTGTTGAGGCGGAATATCGGGCCATGTCCCACTCTGTTGCTGAGATCATGTGGGTTAGACAAATTCTTGGTGAAATCGAGTACCCAGTCCAAGATCTCACTCCTCTATGGTGTGATAATCAGGTTGCGATACAGATAGCTACTAATCTTGTGTTCCAAGAACGTACAAAACACATAGAGGTCGACAACCACTTTGTAAGGGAGAAGTATGAAGGACTTATTTCTCTAAGTCATGTGAAGACCGGAGATCAGGTTGCAGATATTCTTACCAAGGAGTTACGGGGGGTCAGAATGAACTTTATATGTAACAAGCTAGGTCTGGGAAGTTCCCACGACCCAACTTGAGGGGGAGTGTTAGACTGATTAATCTCATCTCTTATATACTATTTGTATGTTGTTCTCTCTTAATAATATATATCCCCTTGGACCTCTATTGGAGGTACCAATCATTCTAATACCGCACAACAAAATGATAACTATATTTCATTTTTAGTTGTTGTTATATAATATGATATGTTGAGCGGTGGACATAAATTGAGCGGTGGGCATATATCAAGCGGTGGACCGATGTATACGGTGGCTTATTCTGGTTATCTACCCATTTGATTCCTTCCACTCTTGGCATTTTTTACTTTTTGGAGAGCTCCGCACTGCTGGTGAAAGCTAGGGTCTGCACGATTCTTCCTCCTGCTCTACAAACTTTTGTTCCTTCGTCATCGGGACTGGAAGGCTCGGCCGTCGGTTGTGCTCAACGACTCGATTAAACAGTGCTTTGGCTCTGTTGTTGGATTAGTTCCTTCTGCTCCAGACCTCCACTGTGAGCGTCCTTTCTTTTGTGTTTATACTTGCTGGATATGAAATATTATGGAGTATAGATGGCGGTTAAGGAATTAGCGTTTTATTTTTCATGATTGACCTTGGGGGTTTGGCTTATTTGTGCATCACATGAGGGTACTGAATTTTATTTCTTTTTTTTTTTGCATAATGTTTGGCCGGCTGTTTTGCGGTTGGAGTATGATGGTTCATTTGTTTTATTTTACTTGCCTTGATGTTCAACTGTTCGGATGGGAGAATCATATAGTTGTCATACTCCGTGTTGGTCGGCCACTGATATTGGAGATTTATAGTGTTGATTTGGGATGATTGCTTGCATGTGGGGATTTTACTATAAGTTTCTCCTCCACTGTTTACTTTAGTTGGTTTGCTGACTGGTGTCTGTTGCTTGGACTTGAGCTGTTTTTTTACCGCTGTTAGTAGTTGTCTTGGGCTGCCATAAGAGGCTTTTGTTGGCGATACCTAATATTTCTTTTTGGCTGCCCTTGATAACTCTTTTGGGTTGTCTTTGATATTAACAATTTGTCAATTTACGGTGAAGTTTTCCCTACCTTAAGACAACTTCTTTTGAGTCGTAGTTGTTATCACCATTGGAATTTAATCGTTGCTAGATAACGGCGCAATCCTAAGTAAATGATTTCATTGATACTGCAATAGATGACGTCCAGTGATAGGTGCGATGAAAATCCTGGGGTCGATAAAGACAAGAGAATATCTGTGAGTTTTTACTTCTTTATCTATGCTTATTAACTTACTTTTGGAATACAATGGTAGCTCTTTTGTCACCTTTTAGAAACTATTTTGTTCATAATTTTAAATCACTGATATCTCGAAATCGCTAAAGAATGTGGAATTTGATATAGCACGTGTAAGCGATGATTCTGAGGGAAACTTGAAATAAAATATACCTTGTATAAATGTTTAGATCCACGAATGAGATGACAACATAACCGAATTTAAACTGAAAGATAAAGAAAATGAAAAATATCTAATATCGATGCGTATGAATTAATAAGGGTTAACTCAGTGTTGTGGGGGTGGTATGAATACCCATGGCGGAATACTTTTGATATTATATGCGGTCGTTGAAGGCCAGAAGTCGTTGAAGGCCCGGGGGTCGTTGAAGACCCAGAAGTGATTCAACATACCCTTATGATTTCCTACGATATCCGAAGAAGATAAATAAGAAAGGAAATGCAAGATTGTATAGAGGTAAATTAGTTTTAAATTTAAAGGTTAAGAATTGAATATGAAATGAAGAAACGATAATAAGAAGACAAAGAAGACGTGAACACGGCTTGAAGGAAGACGAAAATGAATATGAGAAGAAACTGTATAAGAACGATAACAAATGGGAAAGATATTGAAGTTTTCGTGAACAATGAACAAAGTAAATACAATCATGAGAAAGATAATTTAGTGATTATTTATATAATGTATCTCTTAGATTTACTATTTCCTGCACTTAAGTATATTTGTCTAATATTACTAATGTTTCTTGGTTGTCTGTATAGCAGTTAAAGAGGCATGTTCCTCACTTAGTCATTTTTTTATGACTAAGTCTGTCGTCTCTTTTGTTTAGGTAGCTAAAGGGACACTGAGTGCACAACAAAAAACTAAGTTGATCGAGGAAGAACGACAAAGGCTCGCTGCAAAATGCTTGAAGGTATGAGTTACATTTTATGTGATTAATTTGTACTCATGCATAGATATGTTGCATCGAATGCTTGACAAACAGAAATAGAATTTATGTGGAATCAAAATTGGGGCCTCACACACTGTACATCGACAGCGGGGCACTTGGTGGTCTACCCGACCTACCACCGACTGGCGGCCACCCTTTACTGGCGCGGCATGATGAGGACAATACAGCAGTTCGTGATCGACTGTCTGGTCTGTCAAAGGGCCTGATGTAACCTAAGCGACTCGAGAGAGAGGATCCGAGATTTAGCGCGCGAAAAGTTCGAAAAACGTTGGACTTTTGAAAATTCGTTGATCGTTATTTGAAAAGAGCTCTTAAATGTCTGTAGACAATCACACGAAATCTTGCATTCTTAAGCCAAATTCTGCATACAACAATTTATGGAATAAATTGTAACAAAGCAACGTGAACGTTCAAGGCAAGCCCAATTAACGTGATCTTATGCATTTCTTTCAAAGAATCAATATGGGCTTGCGCATCGAAGGAAATATGTTTGTGACACGGGAGATAATGACGGTCAAGTAGGTGAGTGATGGTAAAACCATACACATTCTTGAAAGGAGATTTATTAGTGCAACGATTTTTAGAATTATTGTATGCAAATTCAGCTTGTGGAAATGCGAGATCTCATTGTGTTGGACTTTCCCTGGTTAAACATCTAAGAAAATTTCTCAAACTCCGATTAACGACCTCCGTCTGCTCGTCGGTCTGAGGGTGATATGCGCTACTAAACTCAAGCTTTGTACCCAATCGACTCTAGAGCGTTTTCCAAAAATAACTTATAAATTGTGTATCCCTATCAGACGTAATAAACTTGGGAAAGCCATGTAGACGCACTACCTCTCGAAATAATATATCAGCGACGTGTACGACACTATAAGTTTTCCTACACAGAATAAAATGTGCCATTTTAGAAAATCGATCGGTCACCACAAAGATAGAGGTGGCGTTTGGTTTGGCTTATTCGTTGTTGTGCGGCTAGGACGCACCGCAATTTTAAAAATAAGCGGCATTTGGTTCCACTTATTTTCAAACCTCTATTTTTTTGAGTCAACGGTTTTCTTATAATCCCTAGCTGCAACTTTTTCTGGCAGTGAACAACATAAGCCAGGCAGTTCTTTTCGGAAAGCGAAAACCCTGCCATGTCGGGAGCGACTCCCGATCCTGCTTTTCCTGTCGACGACGGCATGAATCCCCTGTGCACATCTCCGTCGGAGCACATCTCTGCCTTCATGTTCACATCTCTGCCATCCTGTTCACATCTCTGTCGTTCTCTCCTCTGGTTTGGCATCGTTCTCCTCTGGTTTGTCTTCCTCCTTGGATCTTTGTTCGTTGGTTTTGTCTCAGGTCTCGGCCAGATGTTCTCATCCGTTTGCTCTAGTTTGTCTTCCCCCTTGGATCTTTGTTCCTGTGAGTTTATTTTTTATGGTTTATTTGAACTTTTTTGAAGCCAAACAGGAATGGGAAAAGAGAATTTCTCTGCACAGGTCCCGTGGCTTTTCCTATAACATTATAATTTCTGGATTGCATAATTCACTTTGATTGGGTTTCATTTATATAGGTATTTCATAATTTGTTATATTAGTGCAGATTTTTTATTTCACTTTGGTGGTGATGAAAAAGGGAAGAACTTTTGTTGTGGCAGCAGGTCCTCTAACATGATTCCTGTAGTCAATAAATAGGATTTTGATTAAATTTTTGAACTGTATGATTTCAATAACTAATGTGTTTGTGTGTTTGCGATTGTTTTTATCAAAAAAAAAAATCACTGAAAATTTTGTTTTGTTTCCAAACAGTTTTTTCAAAACTCTGTTTTACAAACTCCATTTCACTCAAACAGCTTTTTAAACAAAACTTTGTTTTCCAGGATCAGCACTTTTTTCTATCAGTAACTTTCCATCAATAACTTTTCATTAGCAACAGCCCAACCAAACAGAGACAGAAAGTCCTAATACGAGTGCGAGAAAGTCCTACTGCGAAGTCCATCGAGAATCTACCTTCCTTCGAGTGCGAGAAAGTCCTACTACGAAGTCTATCGAGTGTCATCCCACGGCCGCTCGGGTATCGGTGAAGGGGTGTATAATCCAGTGTTTTGAGCATGTCCCTTATAAAGCTGATATACGGTGTAGTGTCTAATAAATTAAGTGACATCACACTTCATATTTGGCCAAAAATAAGGAACACTAGCGAGATCTAATAATTTGGACTGGCCTACATGTCCACCTAACCCAGATGAGTGGAGCTCCCTATGTAATGTCTCTCGAAGCGGTTTTTCGCAGATACAAAGACGGGTGCCCCTAAACAGATATCACTTACTCACTATGTACTGTATAGTGGGGTCAGTCTTACTATGTTGACATGATATCCAAATGTCGTGAAAGAAAGGATTATTGGCGTATAAGTCGCGCTGTGAATCTAAGTCAATAATGCAAGGTTGCAATGTAACTAGTTAATGGGTGCGACGACTAAGTGTGTCGACTGCTCGATTTGTGACACTGGGTTTGTGCTTCAAATGAAAAGTGAACTCCTGCAGGTAAGCAGCCCACTTGGTATGATGACGTACTCCTTTTGGGAGTTCAGGTAGTTTAGTGCCACGTGATCGGTATTTTGTACAAATTTGCGTTGAATCAGGTAGTGTCTCCAATGGCGGAAAGCCTGGATGATAGCGTAAAACTCTATGTCATAGGTAGAATATCTAGTCTTTGTCTCGTTCAGCTTCTCACTAAAGAATGTTATAGGTCGACTCTCCTGACTCAACACTGTGTCAATGCCTATAATAGATGCATCACAATTAACCTCAAAAATCTTACCAAAATCAGGTAGCGCTAATACAGGTACACTTGTGAGTCTCTTTTTGACCAGTATAAACAAACACTCGACTTTTTCAGTCCAAATAAACAATCTCTTCTTCAAACAATCGGTCACAGGTGCTATCAAGGTATTAAAGTTCCAAATAAATCTTTGATAAAAAGATGTTAGCTCATGAAATCCCCGAGCTTCAGTAATCGTCCTAGGGCTAGGTCATGATTCTATCGCCTTGACATTCTCTCTATCAACTTTAATGCCCTCAGAAAAAATAATATATCCTAAGAAGCTCAGGCTATCAGTCATAAACGTGCACTTCTTCAAATTTATATATAATTTATTTTTCACACGGGATCTTTAAGACATGCCTAAGATGAATCTGGTGTTGATCATGATCAAGACTTTACCAAGATATCATCAAAGTACATCACTACGCAAATTCCTATAAGTGGCCTCAGCACTTGATTTATCACTCGCATAAATGTGTTAGGAGCATTGGAGAGTCCAAAAGGCATCACCAACCACTCGTATAATCCCTCTCTAGTCTTCAACGCAGTCTTCCATTCATCCCCGGGTCGAATTCTAATCTGGTGGTATCCACTTTTTAAATCAATTTTCGAAAACACGCGGGATCCACTAAGCATATCTAACATGTCATCCAATCGGGGAATTGGAAAGCAATATTTGATGGTAATTTTATAATCGCTTGACTGTCGATACACATGCGCCAAGTCCTTGTTGGAAACGTGAAACAGGCCCAGTTCAACTCAACACCACCAGGCCACTTCTAAACCGCCATAGTTCGCGCGGTCTGTCCCCCCTTCAGGCGAGTAGCCTACTCGCGAGACCGACCTCCAGCGAGACTACCACACCAACCTCCTACCCGCGCGGTTTACCACCCACACGGCGAGCTCCTAACTCCACACGCGAGCTACACCCAGGAGAGTCCGGCACTGCGAGACCAACCTGGCGAGACCTCCACACGCGGGCGCTCAAAAACCCAAACACACCACTCGCAGCGAGGCCGCCAAACCGCGAGTCCACCGTCGGCGAGTACACCCCTGCGAGCACACAAGCCGCGAGACATGCTTGTCCTCGCGAGACATGCCGTCTCCTTTACATCCATGCTCAAAGTGAAGAGACGGTTCGCCGTCATCTTTACCCTCACTACTTCTTTCCCATGACCGTCCTTCATGGCCAGGGTGTCATCCCGCAACAAGACCCGGTAGCCCTTCTCCACCAGCTGCCCAAGACTTAGGATGTTACTCCTCAAGCCCCGCACATAAAATACGTCGTTGATGAGAACCTCCTTTCCACTCAACACAACCGCCACAACTCCTCTTCCTTCCACTGCTATCTTTGAGGCGTCGCCGAAACTCACCTCACCATCATTTGGTTCAAGGCTCGTAAACAGCTCCCTCTCACCGCACATGTGGTTGCTGGCTCCGGTGTCTAAGTACCACACTCCATTCCTTCCGCCTCCAGCACCTTGGATAGTAAGGAACATCATCGGGTCGCCTCCCGTGTTGCTTGTCTCCGCATAGTGGTTGGTCTCTCCTCCCTTCCGAGGAGCCCAACAATCATAGCTCATGTGCCCGAACTTGCCACAGTTGTAGCATTGAGTCTGGGACATGTCTCCTCTACCTCCTCTACCTTGGCCTCTGCCTTGGTCTTTTCCTCCTCTGCCTTGGCCTCTGCCTTGGCCTCTTCCTCTACCTCCGGCGTTCCAACCTTGGTTCTGCTCGAACTCCTTCTGGTGTGGTTGACTTCTCCCTTGATCTCTACCACCTCTTCCTACTCTACCTCTTCCTTGGTAGCCACGGCCACGCTGGCCACCACCTCTTCCTGAGCTCTCTCCGAAGTTCAGCTGAGTCTGGAGTGCTTTTCCCAAGCCACTCACTTCTTCATCATCTTGCGCCATTCTGTACTCATGGGCTTGCAGTGAGCCTATCAATTCATCCGCTGTCATCACCGTGAGGTCCTTCGATTCTTCGATGGCCACCACCACGTGTCGAAACTTTTTTGTCATAGAGCGTAGGAGCTTCTCCATGAAGCTAACCTCGTCTATGGTCTCCCCATTTCTCTTCATCTCATTTGTGAGCGTCCGTAGACGGGTCACATAGTCGCCAACCTTCTCCGACCCTTGCATCCTTATCATCTCATACTGGCCTCGGAGGGATTGCAACTTAACTTTCTTGGCCTTGTCTACTCCCTGCATGGAGCGCTGCAAGATCTCCCATGCCTCCTTCGAAGTCTCGGCGTCCGAGATCTTTTCGAACGTAGCTTCATCTACACCTTGATACAAAATGAACAACGCCTTCTTGTCCCTCTTCTTAGCTTCTCTCAATGTTGTCCTCTGTGCGTTCGTTAACGCGACTTCTGCTTCGGCAGTCAGCACCTCCACACCATCCTCTACTACCTCCCACAACTCCTTGGAGGCTAGTAGTACCCTCATCTGGATGCTCCAGTTCTCATAGTTGGTCTTCGTCAACTTGGGGACTTGCCCCGGCACGGCACCTCCAAACTCCATCTCTCCCCTACTTCAAACCTTCCGAGGGTCTCGAACCTCCCTCTGATACCAGTTGTTGGAAACGTGAAACAGGCCCAGTTCAACTCAACACCACCAGGCCACTTCTAAACCGCCACAGTTCGCGCGGTCTGTCCCCCTTCAGGCGAGTAGCCTACTCGCGAGACCGACCTCCAGCGAGACTACCACACCAACCTCCTACCCGCGCGGTTTACCACCCACACGGCGAGCTCCTAACTCCACGCGCGAGCTACACCCAGGAGAGTCCGGCACTGCGAGACCAACCTGGCGAGACCTCCACACACGGGCGCTCAAAAACCCAAACACACCACTCGCAGCGAGGCCGCCAAACCGCGAGTCCACCGTCGGCGAGTACACCCCTGCGAGCACACAAGCCGCGAGACCACCTTCTCGCGGCGAGATCAAACCGCAACCGCTTCTTCTCGCAACGAGATCAAACAAGCCGCCCGGCCTCTCGTCCTAACCGCCCGATTTGTCCTCACAAGACACTCCTAGCGCTGCAGCGCTCTCACACCCTTACAAAGTCTAAAGTTTGGAGGATTTTCACTTTTTTCAACAACCGCAAACATGTACAAGGGGGGGCCTTTATATAGGCAAAAAGAAAACTCTCCAACTACCACATAAATGCAACCACTCTCTCTCTTCATTAAATGAATACAACTATACATATTAAAATAAACTCTCAAAAAAGGCTTTTGACATGTTGACTTGGTCAACCAAGTCAAACTCCAACAGTCCTATCTTTCTTAGGAACTAGTAGTGCATGGAGGACGCACAGACTGTCAGACTCATACTCTCTCTAACGTGACCCTTCGAAATCAGATCGGTCACCTGCCTATGTAGCTCCTCATGCTCTTTAGGACTCATTTGATAATGGGGTAAATGAGGTAAGCTAACTCCTGAGATGAGGTCGATGCAGTGTTATATGTCTCTCAACGGGGGTAGCTGATCGGGCAACTCCTCCAGCATAATCTCAGAAAACTCATCAATGAGAGGTCGCACTGTACTAAGGATGTCTAAAGTAGTGGGAGCGGAATCGATACCGGAAAACATATAGACGACGTCACTATTTTTCATCTCTTTCTGGAATTGTGACCCAGTCAGTAACATGGTAGCGGAGGGGAAGGATATCGCGGAGACAATGGTAGGTGGGTGTGAAGGCTTCGCTGAGACTTTAGGGACAAGACTATTCTTCTGGGGAAGAAGAACGATCTTGCGCCCATTGCACTTGAAGTAGTGAGAGTTCTTTACACCGTCATGAATAACGTGTCTATCATACTGCTAAGGCTATCCTAATAGGATATGACAGACCTCGATGGTAGCAACATGACACCAGACTGTATCCTAATACATACTACCTATGGAAAATTCGACGAAACATAGGTGCGTGATAGGAAAAGTCGTGTTACTCGTAACTCATGACTGACTATAGGGTTTTCCTGAGAGTTGTCTTCAATTTTATATTATCAATTATGTGTTGAAAAATAAAATTCTTCATACTACCGCTATCAATGATGATGGAACAAAACTGTTCTCGGATGTGGGCGGTTGTACCAAAAATGTAGTTTCTCAACCACTCATCTCCAGTGGAGGCTCTAGGAGTCAGTAGGTTGTGGTGAAGGACACGCATTAGTTGTTCTCCTTCTACCTCTAACTCACTCTCTAACTCAGTCGTGGGGGTCGGGTCAGGATGGGAGTCATTAAGAAAGACCACATACTCAGGTTCTGATCCACTCCCAAAATCAATGACGGTGACGAAGTGGCATCGTGGGCACTCAGAAGAATTATAACCCGGCTTCATACTGTTAGGAGAAGGCTAGAGAAGTAGAGGCTAAGAATAAAGCTAAGGGAGATTAGGGTTATGGAGGAGCAAGAAAGGAATACCTGAAATTACTATTGCATGACCCCACACGAAGAGGCCCGGGTATAAATATATTCCCGGGCCAAGAGTGGCCGGCCGGCCCCTCCCAAGCGGGGCTGAACTGGGGTGGTTCAGCCCCCCCAACCCGCCAACTTAGAGAGTGGAGGCTGAACCGGATGGTTCAGCCCCGTTGCCGTCTGTCTTCGTCTTCCGCTTGCGAGCGTAAGTACGCCCAAAAAATTGAGTCATGTTCGGGGGCATAACATTCTCCTCTCCATCAAGAATCAGCTTGTCCTCAAGGTGATAATCCGGGTAGAGTTCCTGGAATTCCAGCAAATCAACGCATGTATTGTGCGCTTCTGATAAGTGTTTCCATTTGACAAGGAGCTCAAGTTGGTACTCAGCACCCCGTCGCTTCCATTTGAGCATCAGGACTTCCTCGGGTAATGGGCGGAATTCTCCCGCTATTGTTGCCTCTGGAAGAAAAGGCCTGGCCTGCACGGAATCGCCAATCTTTCGTTTCAATAAGGACACGTGAAATGTCAGATGAATGCGTGACCCCTCGGGAAGGGCCAAAGTGTAAGCAACAAGGCCTACGCGGCGGGTAATGTGAAAGGGCCCATAGTAGCGAGGATCTAATTTCTGGTTCACTCGGTGTGCCACGAGACTTGCCGGTAGGGACGTAGCTTGAGAAAGACTTCATCGCCGACTGTGAACTCCCTTTCCTTGTGATGTTTGTCTGCTTGGGTATTCAAGCGTTCTTGTGTTGTTCGGAGATTCTCACGCAACGTGGCTATAGTACGGTCCCGGTCGCGGAGTGCCCGATCCACAGCGGGCAATGTTGTGCTGCCCGGCTCGTAGCTACTCAAAGAGGGGGGAACGGCCGTATACGACCTCGAATGGGGTCATCTTGCTGGCGGAATGGTAGGAGGTGTTGTAACAGTATTCGTCCCGGTGTAGCCATCTGGTCCACATTCGCGGCTCGTCCATCACAAAGCAACGAAAGTATGTTTCCACCCCCCTATTGAGAACCTCTATCTGGCCATCCGTCTGGGGGTGATTCGCCGTGCTAAAGCGTAGGTTAGTCCCTTGTAATCGGAAGAGCTCCCGCCAGAAATTGCCAATGAAAGTCGGATCCCGATCTGAAATGATGGCGCGTGGAATGTCGTGGAGACGAACAATCTTTGGAACAAAGAGATCGGCGATTGACTCGTCGGTGTAAGGGTGGCTCAAAGCCAAGAAATGGCCATACTTGGAGAGCTTGTCGACCACGACCGGTATAACTATCTTGCCTTGAGATTTGGGAAATTCGTCGATGAAATCCATGTACACTGTCTCCCAAATGTGGTGCGGGATCTCCAGAGGTATCAGTAAGCCAGCTGGAGAAGTCGTCTCGTATTTCTGACGTTCGCATACCTCGCACTGCTGCATGAACCGCTGAATGTCACGTCGTAATCCCATCCAGAAAACATTAGCACGCGCTCGCTGAAGGGTACGTAGGATTCTTGCATGTCCCCCCGATGGCGGTGAATGGAACTCGTGCATCATGACCGTCTTCTAAGCCGAGTTGGGCGGAATGACCACCCGACCCTGATAATATAGTCGGTTGTTCTGCAACTGATAACCTGGCATAGTAGTATGCCCCCGTCGAAGAGCCTCCACAATGGCTCGCAGGGCAGGATCTCACATGATCTCCTCCTGAACATCATCTAGTGAATCGAGTAGGGGCCCGAAAATTTGGACGGTCATGCTCTCAGGTAGGCGTGATAAGGCGTCGGCAACCACGTTCTCCTTACCCTGCCGGTAAAGGATCTCATAATCATACCCCAACAGCTTCAAGCTCTGATGGTTCGTGCGGATTTTGAAATGTCGTCCCAACAACTACGGTCTCCACAGGGCCACCGCATGGATAATCGCAAACATCTCCTTCTCATACGTGGAGAGCACCAGAGTACGAGTCGTTAACGCCCTGCTGTAGAACACCAGGGGCCGCCCTTCTTGCATCAACACCGCGCCAATGCTTACGCCAGACGCGTTTGTTTCCAGGACAAACTCCTTGGTGAAGTCAGGAAGAGCGAGCACCGGAGTAGTCGCCATGGCCCCCTTAAGGGCCTGGAAGGCCTCCTCCGCCTCAGTCGTCTAGTGGAAAGTGTCCTGTAATAGCTGAGTCAATGGTCGAGCGATCTTGCCATAGTCTTTGACAAAGCGCCTGTCCTGTAAGCCCCAGGAACCCCCGTAGCGCTCGGACCGTGTGTGGGCGGGGCCACGATAACATGCTCTCGATCTTCTTGTCCGCCTTAACCCCACTAGCGGATACCAAATATCACCGGTACTCCACCTCTGTCTGCCCGAACGAACACTTGGACTGCTTGGCATACAGTTGGTGTTGGCGGAGGAGGGTGAAAACCTGCTCGACATGGACCAAATGCTCCACCCAACTGGAACTGTCGATGAGGATGTCATCGAAGAATATCAACATTGAACGATGGAGCGGTCAGAAGATCTCGTTCATCACTGCTTGGAATGTAAACGGTGCGTTGGTGAGCCCGAAGGGCATCACCAAGTTCATAGTTCTCATCATGAGTATGAAAGGTTGTATTGTGTATGTCCTCCTCGCGCATCTGAATCTGATGGTATCCCGATCGGAGATCGAGCTTGGTGAAAAGGCGAGCGTCGTGCAGTTCGTCTAGTAGTTCCTCGATTAAGGGAATGAGAAACTTGTCTTTGATAGTAGAGTTGTTCAGACCACGGTAGTCCACACAAAACCGCCATGTTCCGTCTTTCTTCTTAACCAGAATGATGGGCGACGAGAAAAAACTGGTACTGGGACAAATAATTCCAGCAGTCAGCATTTCCCTGATATTGCGCTCTATCTCGGTCTTCTGGATGTACAGGTAACAATAAGGTCGGATATTGGTAGGCTCGGAGCATGTTTTGAGCTGAATCTGGTGCTCTCTAAACCGTGGTGGTGGCAGTGTGCGGGGTGCCTGAAAGATATCAGCCTACTGCTCCATTAGCGCCTGCATATGAGCTAGTACAATAGGAGCCTCAGTAGGCGTCGGTGTAACCTCCATAATCACTGTCATCGTGCTGCCCTGGGTCTATAGACGCTCCAAGCTTCGAAGGAATATTTCCTTCAGAGTTGAAGATTTTAGGGCCCCCAGGCAGTGCTGTTTTTTGTGCTGCAGGAACTCCATCGTCATCTGGTCCCAGTCAAAGGTCACCCGCCTCAGCTGCTGCAACCACTGCACCCCAAGCACCAAGCCAGACCCTCGGATGGGTAGAAGGCAGACGTCTGTGCGCCCTGTGTATCCGTGTATCTGTAGCTCCACCCCTTTCATCACCCCTTCGCACTGCAGTTTGCTCTCATCGGCCACCATGACCTGAAAGGCGGCCCCCTTATCAATCGCATGTCCCACCCGTTGTGCAACATCATGATGAATGAAGTTGTGGGTGCTCCCACTATCCACCAGAATTATCACCTTCTCCTGATTGATCTTTCCCCAAATCCTCATAGTAAGGGGAGTGTTGCATCCCTCCATTGCCTGTATGGAAACACTGAACTCAGTCAAGTCCAAGTACTCCTCCGACTCTGCCCTGGGTACGACCTCGTTATCGGCATCCTCATGTAATATAAAAACTTGTATTTTCTGGCATTTGTGCCCGAGTGCAAACTTCTCATTGCAGTTGAAACATAGACCCTTCTCTTTCCTTGCATGTAGCTCAACCCACGATAGTCAGGTTACAGTTGGCTTGTTGGCTGCCGGAGTCTCTCGTCGTACAGCTGCTTGGGTAGTCGCGGGCTTCCCCATGGTGCGTGTCCGCTGCCGGTTGTAGCGCTCTTCCTGTATGCGGGTCAGGCTGATGGCATGATTCAGACTGCGAGGCATATAGGCCTGAAACTCATCACGCAAGTGCTTCTTCAGTACCGAGACAAAACAGCTGAGCAACGTCTTCTCTTCCCAGTGCACCCGATTTGCCAATTTCTCGAATTTGGTGTTATACTCCATCACGGTTCCCCTCTGTCGCAACTTCTGCAGGAGGGCCTCAAAGTCCTCATACTCCAGTGGCCCGAATCGGGCGATGAACCCTTCCACGAAATCAGTCCAGGCCACATAATCTCTGCCCTTCAGGAATCACTGTGTCCACTGAAAGGCGTCGTCCTTCAAGTGAAACGACGCTAGTTGCACCCATTGGCCCTCTGACACCTCCTGATAGCTGAAAAAAGTTTGGTCTTCTGTACCCACTCTAGAGTGTCCCCTCCGCTGAACCTTGGAAAATTCATGCGCGTTAGTTTAGGAAGCATGTACGCTCGCAGAACGGTTTGGTCGTGCCAACCTTGCCCTTGCTCATTCCATGTCGGTCGTCTCGGCTCCATCGGAACGGTGTTGGCACCCGGGTAGTCCTGAAATGGCTGGCCGCCCCAAGGAACGCCGGCTCCGTAGCCCCCCGGAGGGTCAACTCCACGCGGAGGAGGCAAGATGCCCCCCGCCCCTCCCATTGGTCCTCTGGGAGCCCTCCCGGCCCCTCCTGGCTCGTCGTCGGGCCGTATCCAGGGCGGACAGCCCGCGTCGTACTCCCCTTGCTCATCGTGGTGCCGCTCCCAAGACGGAAGCCCCGTGTCGAAGTCCGCCGCCCTGATGGAGGTCAATCCGGCCGCCGACAACGCTCCCCGGCTCCCCCACCCCGCTGCGGTACCGCCGAAGCCGCCGGCTCCCGATCCGCTCGATCTCGCTCCTGTACGCGCGGGATCCGTCGATCTCGCGATTTCGCCCGCCTGCGGGCCCTGATGCTGAGATGCGTAGGTTTTGGCGGCCTGATTTTGTAGTCTGTCGGCCTCTTCATACGTCGTCGCCTTCCCTTTCAGATTTTGCGCTAACAACTCTTTAATCTCTTCCATCCTGGTGTCGATCCGTTCTTCCAATCGTTGTGTAAAAGCTCTCATTCCCTCCTCGATGGAGGCCACCGAGTCCGTCAAGCCGACATAGTTTTCTTCTAGGGTTTCCAGTCGAGTGATTTCTTCTTGCGTGTGTGTGGTAACCATGGCGGAGAAGTGAATCCTCTGATACTAAATGTTACGAGAAGACTAGAGAAGTGGAGGCTAAGGAGAAAGCTAAGAGAGATTAGGGTTAGGGAGGAGGAAGAAAGGAATACCTGAAATTACTCTTGCATGACCCCACACGAAGAGGCCCGGGTATAAATATATTCCCAGGCCAAGAGGTGTCGGCCGGCCCCTCCCAAGCGGGGCTGAACCGGGGTGGTTCAGCCCCCCAACCCGCCAACTTAGAGAGTGGGGCCTAGTGCCTATAGCCTTCTTGCCTATAAAGGGTGGGGCAGGAAGTGTTGGGGTACATGTGGATATTGTCGGTCGAGAGGATCCAGAAGTCTTGTCAACAAGAGTGTAAGTGTGAGTCGGTGGGGACCTATCAGTAGACCTGACTCCAGATGTCTGCTTCTGTGAGGACTCTACGCTACGGGCGCGGATCGAGATCTCTCCTAGGTCCTTATAGTCAAATAATTCTAATTGATCTCTAATGGCATATCGTAACCCCTAGAGATAACGGGAGACGGTCATATCGTCATCCTCTCGGAAGTCGAGGCGAGACTGAAGAACTGGGAATTCGTCTGCGCACTCATCCACTGATAATTTATCTTGTCGCGGGTTATGGAACCGATGGTAGAGGGTTTGCAAATAATCGGATGGTGCATATCGCTTTTGAAGTTGCGTCTTAAACTCAGCTCACGTGGTGATGGGGGGCATGCCTAAATTGAACTGAGATCTCTCTAACTGTCTCCATCAAACTAGTGCAGATCCTGTACAACCCCGTATTCGCGTAGCGGGGTCCCCAAAGAGGGTGTAAGACTTGTTTCACATTTTTAAGCTTTTGGGGGATTTTGCACTCCTGGGGGCCAATTTATTCTTGATCTGCATAATATACTAGTAGGGGGAGGAAAAATTTGTCTAGCTTGCTAATGCTCGGTGTACCTTTCAGGGGGCAGGTGCGGCGGGAAGTCGGCACCCGCCCCGGCCCATTGAGGGTCTCGTCCGGCTTGAGGGTTCTTGCCCGGCTTGAGTGTTCTCCCCCGGCTTGAGGGTTCTCCCCCGGCTGGAGGGTTCTCCCCCGGCTGGAGGGTTCTCGCCCGGCTGGAGGGTTCTCGCCCGGCTGGAGGGTTCTCGCCCGGCTGGAGGGTTCTCGCCCGGCTGGAGGGTTCTCGCCCGGCTGGAGGGTTCTCGCCCGGCTGGAGGGTTCTCGCCCGGCTGGAGGGTTCTCGCCCGGCTGGAGGGTTCTCGCCCGGCTGGAGGGTTCTCGCCCGGCTGGAGGGTTCTCGCCCGGTTGAGGGTTCTCGCCCGGCTAGAGCAGCTTGCCCGGCTGGAGCAGCTCGCCCGACTTGAGCAGCTCGCCCAACTTGAGGGTCTGCTATTTTGCCTCTGGTGGGCTACGAATAGCTGTTCAGAACAGCGGAGTTTGGTTGTTGGCAGACCAGCCCCGAGGTATTTCAGTAATTTTAGAACAGCGGGATTGCGCTATTGGCAGGTCATCCCCAAAAATCTATAAATAGACTCTTGGGGTGCCTTGGAGAGGGATCATTTTTTCTCCAATCCTCATTCTCTTCCTTCATCCTCTAAGACACCTAGCTCGGCATTGGCTAGGGAGGGGGAGATCTCAAAGGTCTTCCGGGTGTGAGGTGGGACCTCCACGCTATAGCCAAGGGTCATTCCCCAAATTGAAGTCTCTCACCAAGGGACGGCTTGGGAGAAGTAGGTGTGAGCTGCACCCTAGGTCCGAACTCTAGGTGGAGCCAAATCTCGGTTCCCACATTTTGGTGCAGTGAGCGTGGACTGCGGCTCATACAGAAGTTCTTAAGCAGGTTCCATGGTGGGAGATCATGGAGGTGGTGATGACCCCAACCAGCTCCCCAACCCAACACCCTTTGTAGGGAGGGAAGAGTTCATGGCGTCCATCCAAGGCATCATGGAGATGCTGCGAAGTATTGCCCTGCGGGGTGACTGCCCAACTCCCACTCCCCAGGACCTAGTCCCCAGGGGTCTCAGCGAGACAGCCTTCAGGGGTCTCGACGAACCAACTTCCTGGGGTCTAGGCGAGATGACCCCAGGAGGGGTAGAAGAAAGTGCACCAGGAAGACGGCCCGGGAAGGAAAGGATGGGAGAGGGGGTCGAGCGAGACCTTACCGGTTGGGAGTTATTCCCCAGCCCGGCGAGTGCTAGCCTCCCAGGCTAGCAGGTCGCGCGAGTGGAGCATGCGAGACCACCAAGTAGGGGGTCACCCTTCAGCGAGTTAATTGTCTCAGCTCCCGTTCCCGAGGGGTTCAGAGAACCTGACATGACTTACTATACCGGGAAGGATGACCCCGTCCAGCACCTGCAGTGGTTCGAAGATGCAGTCTCTATCAGGCCGATGACGGATGCATTCAAGTGTAGCCTCTTCGTGATCACGTTGAAAGACAAGGCAAGGGATTGGTTCCATCAACTCCCAGCGAGATCGATCTACGGGTTCGAAGACTTGAGCCGGATCTTTCAGCTTCGCTTCTCCACTTCTAAAAAGAGGAAAAAAGTCCTGAGTCCATCTTCCCGATAAGTCAGAGGGCGGAGGAGTCGTTGGCCCAATATGTGGACAGGTTCCAAGAAGAGATCTTGGACATCCAAGAGATGTCGAGGTATGCCCTCCAGATGGCATTTACGGTGGGGTTGCGTGAAGGGTTCTTCAAGATGAGTCTGACCCGAAAGGCCCACCTATCCTTCAAAGAGCTGATGGAAAGGGCGGCAGAGGAGATAGCGACTGAGGCGGCCAACCCGGCGTTTGTCAAGAAGTTAGCAAGGTTAACGGAGGTAGAGTCAAAGGAGCAAGGTGGCTCGAGGCATCAGGAGGGAAGAAGGAGAGAAGAGCAGAGAGCTCAGTGGTTCCAGGGACCTCGTGAAGGTCAGGAGTCAGGTTGGAGACAGCATGGAGGGCCCGTTCAGGGTCCAGGAAGAGGTCACGTTCATGGTGGGGGGAACTTTCACGGAGGCCAAGGGAGGTTCAACTTCCAGAGGCAAGCTCCGATGCAGCTCCTACCCCCACCGCAGCAAGCCATGGAGATATGAAGAAGGGGAAGAGGTAACGGGAGAAATCACTCAGCCCGTCGAAAAAGGGAAGGAAGAGTGTTGTCGTATTGTGACTTCCACCAGGTAGAGGGTCACGCCACAGCTACCTGCCCCGAATTCCTGGAAGTGAGAGAGACGAGAGACCCAGCCCAGCAGCAGCCGTTAGTGCGGATTGAAGAAGTTCTACCCAGAGAGGGGGAAGGTGACGTATGTGAGGACCGGGTCGACGTAGGAACCCGAGGAGGTACAGGAGTGATCCACGTTGGAGTGAGGATTGAGGCCACTCAAAAGGCAAGTCTTCATGTCATGTACCGTCGGAGCGTCGCTTCGACATCCCAGACCCACCCCCAGAGGAGAGGATCACGTTCTCAATGAAGGACATGTCAGATCATGAGGATCCGTTCTGCGATGCGCTGGTCATCCAGGCAGTCATCGAAGGCTACACCGTATCCCGGATCTTGGTTGACAACGGGAGCTCTGTCAATGTCGTTTTCAAGAAGGCGTTTGATGGGATGAAGATAGAACCAAGGAGGGTGTTGGCCTCGGACGGACACCTGTTCGGATTTTCAGGGGAAAGGAAGGAGGTAGAAGGTGGAGTCGGACTCAAGGTGAAATTGGGGGGGGGGCCTCAAGGAACTGTCGGTTCGTAATTGTTGACGCTCCGAGTAGTTACAATGCAATCTTCGGAAGACCCCTCATCAGCGCCTTCCGTTGTGTCTTCCACCAGTGCCTCAAGTTTAACATTGGAGGGATCCAAGTCAGGGTCAGAGGAGACCCTAGGATGGCAAGGCAGTGCTACGTCACGGCCGTCAACACCATCTTCTTATTAGCCAGGGCAGAGGAGATGGAGAAGATCATGGAGAGCTTGAGCAGGATAGAGGTATCAAAGGAGAAGGAGGCGAATGACGACCATCATGCATAAGCAGCTTGAAGAAGTCTCGCTTTGGTGAGGACTTTTTCTCTTTCATGTCATTTCTGTAATGAGTCTACCCCCGACCGGAAGAGTCAGGAGGTCATGTATCTTAAAATTTTCCCCGTTTGAGGATGTTGAATTTAGTATGGTTCAAATGACATGTCTAGCCACATCCCCGAGAAGATCTCCTCATCCAGGCTCTCACTAGCTGGATGAGTCAAATGTGCCTCGGTGGAGAGAATGTTCTGACCCTGAGAGGATCTCCTCATCCAGGCTCCCACTAGTTGGATGGGTTGAATGTGTCTCGGTAGTAAGCTCTTGTCTCGAGAGAATCTCCTCATCCAGGCTCCCACTAGCTGTATGGGTCGAATGTGCCTCGGTGGCGAGAAGGTTCCAACCCCGAGAGGATCTCCTCAGCCAGACTCTCACTAGCTGGATGAGTCGAATGTGCCTCGGTGGCGAGAAGGAACCAACCCCCGAGAGGATCTCCTCACCCAGGCTCCCACTAGCTGGATGAGTCGAATGTGCCTCGGTGGAGAGAATGTTCCAACCCCGAGAGGATCTCCTCATCCAGGCTCTCACTAGCTGGATGGGTTGAATGTGCCTCGGTAGTAAGCTCTTGTCCCGAGAAGATCTCAGTCAGGCTCTCACCAGCTGGATGAGTCGAATGTGCCTCGGTGGCGAGAAGGAACCAACCCCCGAGAGGATCTCCTCAGCCAGGCTCCCACCAGCTGGATGGGTCGAATGTGCCTCGGCGGAGAGAAGGTTCCAACCCCGAGAGGATCTCCTCATCCAGGCTCCCACTAGCTGGATAGGTCGAATGTGCCTCGGTAGTAAGCTCCTGTCCCGAGAGGATCTCCTCAGTCAGGCTCCCACTAGCTGGATGAGTCGAATGTGCCTCGGTGGCGAGACGGAACCAATCCCCGAGAGGATCTCCTCACCCAGGCTCTCACCAGCTGAATGAGTCGAATGTGCCTCGGCGGAGAGAAGGTTCCAACCCCGAGAGGATCTCCTCATCCAGGCTCTCACTAGCTGGATGGGTCGAATGTGCCTCGGTGGAGAGAAAATTGCAACCCCTAGAGGATCTCCTCATCCAGGCTCCCACTAGCTGGATGGGTCGAATGTGCCTCGGTAGTAAGCTCTTGTCCCGAGAGGATCTCCTCAATCAGACTCTCACTAGCTGGATGAGTCAAATGTGCCTCGGTGGCGAGAAGGAACCAACCCCCAAGAGGATCTCCTCAGCCAGGCTCCCACCAGCTGGATGAGTCGAATGTGCCTTGGTGGAGAGAAGGTTCCAACCCCGAGAGCATCTCCTCATTCAGGCTTCCACTAGCTGGATGGGTCGAATGTGCCTTGGTAGTAAGCTCTTGTCCATAGAGGATCTCCTCAGCCAGGCTCTCGCTAGCTGGATGAGTCGAATGTGCCTCGGTAGCGAGAAGGAGCCAACCCCCGAGAGGATCTCCTCACCCAGGCTCCCACCAGCTGGAAGAGTCGAATGTGCCTCGGCGGAGAGAAGGTTCCAACCCCGAGAGGATCTCCTCACCCAAGCTCTCACTAGCTGGATGGGTCGAATGTGCCCGGCTTGAGCAGCTTGCCCGGCTTGAGCAGCTCGCCCGGCTTGAGGGTCTGCTATTTTACACCTGGTGGGCTGCGAATAGCTGTTCAGAACAGCGGAGTTTGGTTGTTGGCAGACTATCCCCAAGGTATTTCAGTAATTTTAGAGCAACGAGATTGCGCTATTGGCAGGTCATCCCAAAAAATCTATAAATAGACCCTTGGGGTGCCTTGGAGAGGGATCACTTTTTCTCCAATCCTCATCCTCTTCCTTCATCCTCCAAAGCACCTAGCTCGACATTGGCTAGGCAGGGGGGATCTCAAAGGTCTTACGGGTGTGAGGTGAGACCTCCACGCTAGAGCCAAGGGTCATTCCCCAAATTCAAGTCTCTCACCAAGGGACGGTTTGGGAGAAGTAGGTGTGAGCTGCACCCTAGATCCGAACTCTAGGTGGAGCCGAATCTCGGTTCCAACAGATCCCTTAACCTAAGAGTAGGGTATTCAACTTGCTGAACTTAGAAAAATTGCTTCCAAGTCAGGAAACAATTCATTCTTTCACCATTCTAAACAAACATCGAATTCTAATCGCCATTCGAAGTCACTCACTTCCAACTTGATTCTCATATCCCAACGGGGTTGGTTACGTGGTTTTGGGTCGGGGTGTGCGAGTTCTAACGGTCTATGGTTAGGGTCGATTTCAGCCACTGGGGCAGGTGCTCAGTTTATGTGCATGGTGGCTTCGATATTATTAACTGAACTGCGCAACCAGTTCATGACGTGTGTGACACTACCCACATTGGTGGTGAGAGTTTTGACCATTTTTATCAAATCGCTCATTCGTTGGGTCAAATCTCTGACACTCGTCTTTAAGTAATCTACTCGTTTATCCATTGAAAATAATTTGATTTTTTTAATTTACAAGAATTTTTTTAGTTGACAAAAAACATTGATTTTAAAGAGAGCATTCTCGAGGGGGAGGAAAACAAATTTATTTTTTTAAAATAAAAAATAAAATTAAATTAATAAAACATTTTTTAATTAAAAACAACGGATCGATCGATGCACAGTAAAAGTGAATCGAAACCCACTTAGATACCAAACTAATGCAACCTAAGCGACCCGAGAGAGCGGATCCGAGATTTAGTGCGCGAAAAATTTGAAAGACATAGGACTTTTGAAAATTTGTTGATCGTTATTTGAAAAGAGCTCTTAAATGTTTGAAGACAATCGCACAAAATCTTGCGTTCTTAAGCTGAATTCTACATACAACAATTTATGGAATAAACAGTATTAAAGCAACGCGAACATTCAAGACAAACCCAATTAACTAATTTCATAACGCATAAAATTTAAACTAATCAAAAGGAGCAGGTCTTGAGGATTTTATAAAGGACATATGCAAAGCTACAGTAGAAATTGGACGCTCCAGGCCGTAGACGCACGAGAGCGGAAGTTCCGTCTCTGTCGAACTGGATCGAGCCCCTATGGACGTCGGGCGAGAATGCTTTAGCAGACGGCGTCCCAAGCAGTCGTGATGGCGTCGGCTGGACATGACAAAGGACGGAGAAAGACAGGTTGCAGATCGGCGAGGGCTCCTAGACACCGGAAAATGGCTCGAGATCGACGGTGTCCAGCCAATCGGTGTTTGCCGACTGCGTCCGACGGGAACAGAGGATGCGCTGGAAGAATTTGTCGACAGGGGTGGTGGTGTTGGGTTGCGCCGGAGGAAGAGAGAACGAACTCGATTCGTTCTCTAAATTTTCCTAGACACTTTTCACTATTGTCGTTCGTGCCTTTTTAAAACAGCAAGGATGATGAAATTATTTCTTATGGGAAGATTTAACTTGCCTCGTGAGAGGTGTTTCCAAAATATTATAAAGTTGATTCCATAATAATATTTGCATTTTAATCTTATGCGCTTAAATTAGGTTAATTGAGCTGCCTTTTATGTCCTAGCTACCTAAATTACCGGACCGTTTATTTTATTTAAGGACCCACTAATGGAAATGACATAACAATAATAATGACATAACAATGGGTCAATTTGGTGAGCCGAACTCTAATGAAAATGACATAACAATAATAATAAAATAACGAAACCAACGAAATAAAAATAATGACAGTCGTCATCATGACACTGCATCACATGGATGTGGATACATTAGGGACAAATACCAAACCCTCACCCCGGCTGGTCTGCTACAACCTCTTTCGGTACCTGATCAGGTTTGAGAGGACATCGGCATGAATTTCATTACTCATCTCTCACAGTCTCAGGGGTATGATTGTCTATTGGTGGTGGTCGACCGACTCTCCAAGTATGGGCACTCCATACCCGTCAAACACCCTTATACGGCGAGCTCGGTGGCCAGAGTCTTTGTCGGCGAGATCGTCCGTCTGCACGGATTCCATCGTTCCATTGTCAGCGACCACGACCCGGTCTTCATGAGCACCTTCTGGCAGAAACTATTCCGTCTACAGGGGACCAAGCAACGGTTCAGTACAGCAAATTACCTATCGTCCGACGGACAGAGGATGTTCTCAACTGCTGCGTGGGCACCTACCATCGTTGCTTCGCCACCAAGCAGCCCCGCTGGTGGACCAAGTGAGTGGCATGAGCAGAATTATGGTACAACACCACCTTCCAGTCGGCGGCAAGCGTCACCCCTTTCAGACAGTTTATGGGTGGCCGCCCCCGCCGATACCGGTCTAGCTCTCTGGGGAATGTCAGGTCCAAGCATTGGCAGAGGACCTACAGGATCAGGACGAGGCTCTACGGCAGTTGAAGCATCAACTACACCGAGCTCAGGAGAAAATGACCAAGCAGGGCAACCGGCACCGCCGAGAGGTTCTCTCACCGGGAGAACATGTGTTCGTCAAGCAGCGACCGCACCGTCAGAGTTCCTTGACCACTCGACTACACCCCAAGCTCTCGATACAGTACTTTGGCCCCTTCTTGATCGTGGAAAAGATTGGCGATGTAGCATATCGCTTGCAGCTTTCCCCCGACAGCCAAACCCACTCGGTATTTCATGTGTCTCAAATGAAAAGGGCGTTGGGGAACCATCCCCTCCAGACCACCCTGTCCAAAGGTCTGAGTAGTGAAGCCGCCCCACGCTACGAGCGCGAGGCGGTGTTGGGCTCCTGCACCGAGCATGTCCAAGGCCAACCCGTGAAACAAGTTCTCATTCAGTGGAAGGGACATGCGAAGGACGAGGCAACATGGATCTTGCAAAATAAGTGAAGGCTCGGTTTCCATTTTTTGACCTTGAGGACAAAGTCGTTGTGAATCCTGGGGGAGTTGATACGAACGGGGCAAATCTGGTCGAAGGGAGGTGCTTCGCGCACGTTTAGACTAGGCGCGCACAGGGAACGAAGACGACACGAGCCTCGTGCAACTTTCAGCAAGCCTTGTATATGTTATCTTCGGAGTTTTATTTATTCGCATTTTATTTTATGCTAGTACGGTCAAGCGGCCTATGTTTATCCCCCCCCACCCCACCCTTATATAAGAGAGAAGTGTGAACTGGATTATTTGTTTTGAGTTGTGCAATTTAGAAATTGAAGGAGGGAATACCGACCAAGTGGTTCCATGTTGCCCTAATTGCATATCGCGTTCCCCCTCCCCCGCCGTTATTTCTCACTCTCGTTCCCGCACTCGCGCGTGTCACCGTCACCGCTCTCTCTCCTGTGCCACCGCTGCTCACTCCTCCCATTCCACAGCCGCAGCACCCGCTATCATTCCATAAAACCTCAAAAGGGCCTCTTTGGTTTAAAAGTGTTAAGATAACATGTACAAAAGCTCATACATTGGCACAATTAGAGTTCATTGCACCCTTAGGGATTAGTCTCACATCTCAGAATGGAGTTTAGACTCCACTCTTTCTTCTTATAGTTTTGTATCAGAGTTATGTCGTGTCAGAGCTACAATGACTCCTTTTTTCGATCGAGCTCATGCTTTCACCTCTGGCTTGATCGCGTGCTCGCCATTCCTGCTCTTTGCGAATTCCAACTTGTGACCTCTCGAACTCCAGTTTGAAGTTCGTTGTTCTAGTGGCCTTCTTCAGTTCATGATGTGTGATTCATCCGGCTCCTTTTAGACTTTTATGTTAAATGTTGGGTCCTACCACAACGCTCGTCTATCCTGACCTTTGCAACCTCTTGTTTGAGCCCGTTGAGACCACATTGTGTGGTGTCTTGCCGAGCTCGCTAGCTCATCATGTGACTGTTGCACATCCGCAACCGCATCCTGAGATCGCGGGGTCCGCCTTCAGTCGAGTTTGCCGAACTCGCCTGCTTCTCACGGAGATCGCCTCATGCAAAGCTTGTCGAGCTCGCCAGCTCCATTACTGAACCCGCACTTTCTTCCTCGTGATCTCACCTCTTGTAGAGCTTGCGGAGCTCGCCTCTTGCAGAGCTTGTCGAGCTTGCCTCTTGCAGAGCTTGTCGAGCTCCCCTCTTGCAGAGCCTGCCGAGCTCCCCTCTTGCAGAGCCTGCCGAGCTCGCCTCTTGCAGAGCCTGCCGAGCTCGCCTCTTGCAGAGCCTGCCGAGCTCGCCTCTTGCAGAGCTTGACGAGCTCGCCAGCTCCTTTGCTAAGCTTGCATCATCCTTGTCAACTTATCGAGATCGCCTCTTGCAGAGCTCGCCTGCTCCTCTGCTGAGATAACCTCTTGAAGAGGTTGTCGAGATCACCACTTGCAGAGCTTGCCGAGATCTCCATCTCCTCCTGTGAACTCTCCTTTCGAGCCGTGTGTGCTTGCTCTAACTGACCCCCCCCCTCCCCCAAACACACACACATTGTGATCTCTCTTTTTAAGCTCGTCATGGCTGCCCTTCCTCTCCTCCCTAGCACTTTTGCGGCCTCTTTTCAGTGCTCGCCCCACATCATGCTACCTTCCTCTAGCCCTCACGGTTTCTCCTCTGCTCATTGTCGGTCATGGACTTGAATGATGCCCTGTCCCTTCCGACCCGTGCAACTACTATTCTCCCTGAAGTTCGAGATGAGCTCTGGATTACCACTATCTCTCTTAGTGGCAGGAAGAACTTTATTGACTAGGTCCACTCGGTGCGTCGAGTTTTTTAGCTCTATTAAAACTCTTCGGACTGATAATGTGTGAGTATCTGAGTCATGCCTTTCAAAATATTTGTACCGGGTTCGATATCATCCATCAAACTTCTTGTGTTTATACACCTCAATAGAATGATGTAGCTGAATGCAAGAACCGTCACCTTCTTGGGGTTGCTCGCTCACTTATGTTTCAAATGCAGGATCTCAAGTTTTATTGACATTTCAAGGTATCTATCGCTTACTCTTATCACGTTCTTTAGGTTGTCACCTCGACTTCTCCTCCTCCCCTTCCCATACTGACAACAATACCCTCCAACCTGCCTCCTTTTCGTGCGTACACTTGTCGTTCTCCTCGTTTAGATGCTTTGCAGAAGTTACCACCTACTGATGATGCTCTGCAGTTCACTGATCCGACACTGACATTTACCGCTCACCCCATGTCTAATTACGTTTCATTGCAAAACTATCTTCGGTGCTTCACCAATTTGTGACTTCTTTGTCATCTATTTTCACCCCTATTTTTCTGCAGGAGGCTCTTCAGTATCATGGGTGGCGGGAAGCTATAGATGAGAAAATGGCTGCTCTCTGGGTCAATCAAACTTGGGATATTGTCCCTCTTCCTCCTAATTAGACATGTATGGGTTGTAAGCGGGTCTTTGTCATCAACCATGTTCCAGATGGGACGGTTGAACGTCTAAAAGCTCGTCTTGTGGTCCTTGGTTTTGCTCACCTCGACAACAACGAGACCTTCTCACCGTCGCAAAGTTGAATATAGTATGGGTATTGATCTCCCTGTTTGTTCATCGTCATTGGCAATCTCCTTGAGACTGTATACATGAAACAACCTCCAGTTTCTGAGACCACGAGGGAGTCTCTTATAAGTCACCTCAAGAAATCTCTCTATGGTCTCAAATAGCCTGCCCGGGCTTGGTTTGACAAGTTCAGTCGGGTTGTTTGTGATGTTGGGTTTACTTGAAGCTCAGTTGACTTCTCTCTATTTACTTGTCACCGCCGACAAACACGGTGATTTTTTGGTGTATGTTGATGATATTTTTATTACAGACGATGATCTCAAAGATATACACATGATTAAGAAGCACTTGACCTCCGCATTTCAGACCAAAGATTTGGGAAATCTCTGATTCTTTCTTGGTATCGAGGTAGACCGCCGTCCTGGTGGCCTTGTTTTATCTCAACAGAAGTACTGTCTTGATCTTTTTCGTAACAGTGGCTACTCTAGATGCAAGCCCGCTAACACAACTATGGATGTCAACAACAAACTCTGTGCACATACCTTTGACTCAGATTTGTTCCTTCCAAACATAGAGCACTATCGTCGTCTTGTGGGGAAGTTAATCTATCTCACAGTTATAAGACCTAATATGTAAGTTAATCTGCTTTACGGATCTCTCACCTCCAGGCAGTGGAGTGCGTTCTCGGAAATCTGAAAATTGCTTCTAGATAAGGGCATGTATATAAGTCTTCTTCCATATCTCTCATTGCATATTTTGATGTTGGCTTGCTGGCTCTCTGGATATTGCAAAAGTGGATATTAAACATACTTTGGTGGACACCTTGCCACCTATCGAAGAAAGAAGCAAGTTGTAGTTGCACGCTCGTCTGCAGAAGCTGGGTATCATTTAATAACATTTGTCGTTTCAAAACTTACGTTGTTGGAAAGCCTTCTGAGAGACTTGTGTGTCAAAACTCTCCACTTCGGACACTTTGTTTTGCGATAGTTAAGTTGTTATCCATATTGTCAAGAATCATGTGTTCCATGAACGTACCAAACACATTGAGGTTGATTGTCACTTTATTCGAGAAAAGGTTCAACTAAAAAATTGGACTTAAGTCATGTTGATGTTGCTGGGCAAATTGCTGATATTTTCATCAAGGCCTTACCACGTCCATTATATCATCAATTCTTGTCCAAGATTGGTTCCTACGATTTGTATGCTCCAACTTGGGGAGGAGTGTTACGATAACTTGTACAAAGGCTCATCATGCATTGGCTCAGTTAGAGCTCATTACAACCTTAGTGATTTGTCTCACGTCTTAGAATAAAGTTTAGACTCCACTCTTTCTTCCTATATATTTGTACAAATATTTGTAACCAAAGATGAGATTATGAGGAATAAATAAAATATTATTTTTATAAAAAGAATTTGAGAGAATGTAAATATAACTTGCATGACAATTGCACGAGGATTGTTGCATCTAATGTAATAAATATGTAATTGGACTTGCCTAAGAAATGTGAACAGAAATATTTTTCGATTAACAATCTTCTAAGTGCTGAAAATGGGAAGAAAAATAAACCAAGTTTTGATTTGAACTTAACTTTTCATTAAAAAAATTATTAGAAAATATTTCTCCACAATATTGCTTCTCAACCAAATAAGTCTAGTACAAAACAATTTTGAATCCAATTACTTTATCTTTTAAATTTCCAAATTTTCTTCATTTCCTTCCTTTCAATTCTCCTTCAAACCAAACAGAGAATGAAAGATGTAAGCTATTTAAGGAATTTGAGGTTTCATGTTAATACTAGATAATTGCACTTGTCTACAAAATGTTAGCAAATGAGTTTTTCATCTACAATTTTTTACACAGCCTTAATGAAAACGGGAAGGAAAACATAATGGATCATTGTGACTAGGGTGTTCTCTTCAAAAAGAAAAACTTTTTTTCCATAATGGATAAACTCTTGTACCCTTTTAATTCAATTTCTCAACCAACAAACTGTTACAAATCCGCTGTCAGTTATTATTATTATTATTATTATTATTTATATGCTAAGTCGTGTTGTATCGAGTCGCGTTGTATTGAGTCATAATCGTCGAGAGTTTAAGTATTTTAATATTTGATGTATGTTGTGTTATTTACGGTTATGTCATTAACGCCTATATATAGGACATTTGGGGTCTTGTAGTCCTTATGCATGAAATTAATCAAGCTCTCTTTATCTCTCTAACTTCTCTCTCTCTCTAGTTCTTCTCTTCTCACCCCCTCCCTTCTAGGGTTTTCGCCTTCTCTCATCTCCTCCTCCATTTCTAGGGTTAAAACCCTTGTATCACCACCTCCATCCGCATCTTCGCATCCCTCCGACGAACTATCAAAAGAGGCACGTAACAACTTGGTATCAGAGCCCTCTTTCCTCGGCATGACTTGTCCGCTGCGTCCATCGTTTTCATCGTCCCTCCACAACAAATCCATCGTCGATTCCCGCAACCCCCGCGCACTGCACCACCTTCCAGGCCGCACTCTTCCAGATCTGACTTCCCCTCTCCAAGGCCGCAACACCCAAGCCATCCAGCGGCTTCTCTTCTGTGACGCCGCCAACACCCGCTGCCTTGCTTCAACCCGACCCCAGCGTGGTTCTGCTCCCGCCGTTTTTTCCGCCCGAACAAAAGACGGGATCGTCTCCTCCAGCAAACTGCAGGCTTCGGCGGCATCCTCTTTGATTGCCCAGCGGTCAGCCGCTGCTCTTTCCATCTGAAACCCGCCTGTCCATCGTTGGCGCCCTCACCCCTTGCTGCTTTCAGCAGCGGCCGAGCCCCACGCCTTCAGCCGCATAATCCCTGCCCTTTTTCCCACTGACTTATCCCCTTTTTCCTCCTGCACGCAAACTTCACCTCACTTTTTTAATTTTCATTCTTTATTTTTATTTCCCCACCACCACTTTTTTATTATTATCTCATCTCATCTCTGTTTTTATTATTATTATTTCTATAAACATCCACACCCTTGACCCTCCTGCATGTTACCTATCATGCACAGTTTTATTTTAATTCTCCTTCAATCTTTCCCCCACATCTCCACCACTCTTTCACCTCTTCTACAAGCTACCTCTCCATCTTTAATTTTCTTTTATTTTTTTTTTGCGTCCATCTCTCCCCACTTTAATTTCTTTAGCTTATTTCCTGAAGCCCACCGCACATCTTCTCTTAACAATTAACTAATTATTTAATTAGTTAATTAATTAACCCACTTTTTTATCATGTCGCTTAGCACTGCCAACCGCATTGAGCTCCTTGCCACCCTCGACAAACTGGACCATCGTATTGCTCATCAGGAGGCTTGTCTCGGCCACGTCGATGCTCAGCTCGACCTCACGCTCGACGTCCTCTCGCGACTCGTTGGTGGTTTTTCTGTCACCAACACCACCAGAGCTGGACTCGTCGTCTCCCCCTCCAATAATGGTGCCACCACGGTCCTCTGTCATTCATGACGCGCCGCCACTGCCGTCGCTACCTCCTATATCGGCTCTTACTCTGCCAACCCCGACATTGCCGCCCCCTCGGGCTACATCACTGTCGTCGTCACGTCTCTTCTACCTGCTCTAACTCCACCAGCCCCTGTTGTCGCCTCCTCCAGGATCTTACAGCCTCTCGGCAGGCAACCCTGCCTTGCCGCTCCCGGCGACACAGGTCGTCTCTTCGGTCGTGCTCCGGCGACCCCGGGGGATCCATTCCTACTGCAGGTCGAGAAAATTCCTACGCATTGGGCTGGCACTCTGCCTCCGGGTTTTGACAGTTTGGTTGACGACGAAACATCAACTACCGCGCATTTTTACTAAAAGCGTATAAGAAAGAAAGGAAGAAGTGAATACGATCGCGGGGAGTGATTACATGCAAAGTGTTGAAGGCCAATGGTGACAAACAGCGCCAGTCAGAGAGGCGGCAAGAAGGAATCCGTTTGTTTTCAAGAAGATGTATTGGAGAA